>APFE030552201.1:0-15562 GCA_000404065.3 Pinus taeda | reverse complement strand
ATGTAGGTTTTCCCCAAAAATCTTAGTGACCTCGTCAAAATTTTCAATCATATTGTAAACCCCAAGATTATTAGGCCTATGGTCAATCCCTTGATTTCTCTCGCAGGTGTATATTTGATCTTCCATGGAGAACATATTGATTTGACCACTTGTCCCTCCTAACATGCCACTTTCCATGATTCTCTTCACATATGGGCATGTGGCTTCTTCATGGAAATCATTACATGGCCTACAAAAAGGGGGAATCTGATCTACCATGTTGGTGGATTCCAATGGATTTGGAGGCCTATGCTCCTGTTGAGGCCTTTATTATTTTGCCATCTATCATTTGGCCTGGTTTGGAATCTTTGCGCTTGATTTCTTTCCATGGCCACTAATCTATTTTGGATAGCATTCATTTGATTGGTATGATTTGCCTCCATACTCTTGATGAGTTGAGTTAATTCTTTGATAGGATCATGTGTAGTCTCTTCCTTTTCCTTGCCTTTGTAATCATTTGATTTCGAGGGCCCTCTATTGAAACCAAGAATTTCAGACTTTCCTGATTGCCTTCTAGCCCTTTCTATCTTTAAAGCTTCAGATTGAGCTACACTTAGATTCGCAGGCTCCTTCCTCCTCAACTCATAGGCAGTGTCAACCCCAAAAGCATCTAGATATGAGCACAAAAGAAATTCCTCAGGAGGTTTAACAGTAGCGGGCATGCTTTTTACTAATTCATTGAATCTCTTGTTAAACTCTTCCATGGTTTCATTCTCGTTTTTCTTCATGTTGCTAATGGCATTGATCAAGTGCCTATTTTCCTTCTTCTCTCCAAACCTATTTAAAAAAGCAGTCAGAATGGCTTGTAAAGAGTCATATGAGTTAGCAGGTTGCTCATTGAACCATTCAAGAGCATCCTCTTCTAAAGAAAAAACAAAAAGTCTCATCTTCACATCCTCATAATTAGCAGTGTTACACCATTTACGGATACAAACATTAAAGTTTCTCACATGTGATGTAGCACTAATGGCATTGTTACCTTGAAAGGAAGGCAACTTTTCAATAGCCTTGTCAGGGATATTATGAGGATAGCCATTTATGTTAGTGAAGTTACAAGGAGCAAAAAGATCATCCATGATGCTAGGCTCCACTTGTTCTTGAAAAAGCAAATGAATATCAGAAATAGCCTCTTGCCCAAGACTAGCAAGAGCTCTACCACGAGACAGTCTATTCAGCCTCTCTCTGAAAACCCTTTCAGGATCAGGAGAGGGGCTAACTAGACCACTTGAAGTTCTCCTGGTAGAGACTCTTGCAAAAATTGGATTGAGTGGAGTCGCCACTTGAACAAGAATCTAAATCTAAAGCTCAAAATGCTAAAATCAAAAGGTTAGTCGATTTCCCAGGTACAAGAAAGCTTGTCCCCGGCAACGGCGCCAAAGAATGTTGACCCTGTCGCCCGCACCTACCTACACAGTTAGCGAGAAAAGCCCTCAACCCCACAAGGTGTGGTTGGTGGCAGGGAACTCAGAGAAGGGGCTGTCACACTGATCCCAACTCTCTCCGTTTTAGCTAGCCTAGGAGATAGCTAAAACGGAGAGAGTTGGGATCAGTGTGACAGCCCCTTCTCTGAGTTCCCTGCCACCAACCACACCTTGTGGGGTTGAGGGCTTTTCTCACTAACTGTGTAGGTAGGTGCGGGCGGCAGGGTCAACAAGACCTATGGATCTGATGATTATGTTTATTGCTTATACTTCCTACATATGTATTTGAGTATATGGATGTTTCTAACCTCCTTGATGAGATGTGATAAGTAGATCCTTTTTGAGGATCATTTGAGATGCAGGAAAGAAAAGCTAGATCTGGAAAGAAGAAAAACAGTACTTGATGAAAATGTGACAAGCACCACAAGCTCCCTATGAGAAGGTGCATAGGTAATTGAATACCATAAGGTATGCATGGGATGTTGGATTTCAGCTGCAACATTGGATGGCTCAGTAAGCATGAGAATGTCTCTTTCTTTGATGGCTCATACATGCATATGAAAGCGACTTGGATCTATGTTTCCTATGATGAAATGATGCACTTGGTGTTGAACTTTTGATCTTCTTGAATTCTATGAGGTTATCTAATGTTCATACAATGATACACTTGATGTTTGGCTAACATCCATTAGTTCGACATCTTGATCCTATAAGGAAGGCTAGCACCTTGACTTTAGTAAATGATACTCTCGATACTTGTCATGATGGATTTCATATAAAAGGATAGCTCATTGACTCCTATACATGAGTCTGCTAATAATTCTTGTGATAAGCATGGTGAAAGTATATGGAAAGAGAGATTGACACTCTTGTTGTTGAGCTTTATTGAATGACCTAACTTGATCTCATTGATCATGATAAGCATGGTAGCCTTGATGTTAGAAGTATAACCATGAGATTGATATTCTAGATCTCTTACTACCTTGTGACATTTGGTTAAATTGAATATTCTATCTTGATGAAGTGACTTGATAGAAAGTGCTACTGTGTTCAACTTCATAACCTTTGAGATATGACGTTGCATCTATCTATTGCTTTGAGTCTAACCTTTGATGAAAGATTGATGTCATGATGTTGATAGCCATGATAGATATATGTAGAGACGGGTTGATGACATAGATTCCCAGTCAAAGGGAGAATCTCTTCTCAATATTCTTATTCTTATGACTATTTGCATTATGTATTGTTGAAGTATGATCTATCTAACATTATTGAACTGCAGCAAAGTCTCAGATCTAAAGCTTGTACAAAAATCAGGGTTTTTGCTCTGGACGTAGGCACTGAATTGGGAAATCGCGTCCCTGGACTCACGCATGCTAAGGTCCATGTAACGTCTAGGCAGATAAATGCGCTCCCATGCTAACCTGAAGGGAGTGTCCAAGGGTTTGACTATAGTTGACCATCATCTGAAAATTTCTAACGCTGTCTGAACTCTGAGTCAAGATGTCTCTGACATATTCTGCCACTGTAATTTGATTTCTGAAGTTGTTGGGTTAAATTGTTGATCACATAAAAATGAAGTATTGTGCATGAAATCGGATGGTCACCTAGAAGATGTCAGTTCCACAGATGTGTTGCAGATAGCAAGATCTGGAAGCAGAAAAAGCTTGAATGTTTTCCATAACATGAACATGCAGACTGAACTTGTGTTTATAGGTGACCGGGACATACACATAGATATGTCACTAAATCTGTGCTACAAGAGGTTGGCATGATTTGCTAATTGATATAGATGAACAATGTGTTGTCATGATGCTTGAAAATAACATTGAATTGATGTCTAATGATCTGATTTGACGATTGTTGATTTTCCCCGATGTCTATGCTATGTGGGCATAATGACTTATGTGAGTATTCAGAAAAATTATTTTGTATTGGCCTCCTCGTTCCTAGCACAATGATTGAGGTAATGATAGTTGTGATTCAGCATGAAAATGGAACCTGCGTGACTCATCCTTGGTGTATGCATTTGCACCTAGTGACAAAAATGACTTATAATATAATTATAAGAATGACTTGATCAAGTTCAGATTGATAATGCATTGTTGATGACAACTTGTTGGCATAATAATAAATGTAGTCACGACTTGATATGAGCTCTCCCTATCTCTTGGTTGAAAGAATTGATATTGTGATGTTGATGATTTTGATAATGGTTGTGATCTAACTTCTAAACTTTGATAAGATGACTCTGTTGATGTGATGGTACAATATTGATTTATGTAATGTTGGCTTAGCATGGCATTATGCTTAGAGCACTGCATGAAGCAAGCTCGCCGATCCAGATATGTCTATATTTGACAGTTATCTGATGAAGTCAGGATGATGAGTTCCAAGGTATGGCTTTGATTTTGATTATGGTTTTGGTTTTATATCTTGCTGGTCGACCCTTGACAGGTGACAAGCCTCTAATGATCTAAATCGGAGGGAGATAACTTCTAAAGCTCGAAATGATGTATCATGGCATGATGAATCAATTTCAAGAATTTGGGAAAGAAATTCTATATTGCAAAGCTATTGGAGAATGTTTTTGAGCAATGAAAATGCAAATCCTTGGATACTCCAATTTGAAGTTCAAAGATGTTGAACTTGACATGGCATCCAACTATTGATTGAAGCATTGATGTTTCGTTTTGAACATCCAAATATATATATATATATATGATGTGCATAGAACCTGAATAAATTCATGAGTGAGCCACTTCATTCACAAAGAGTTGCCACCAAGCATTCTTTGAAATATTTGCATGAGATATTCTATTTTTGAGGTTGAGATATTTCTCCTATGACATGTGACTGCATGGATCTATTGTTGTTGATAGAGATTATTGTTAAGTACATTTGGATGTTGCTTTAGTATGAGATCTGCCATGATATCTTGGATGAGAGGTCCATAGTACGATTAAGGATGAGTACGATGTTGCTATAAAAATTCAGCTAACTTTGAATCCTATTGCAACAACTGGTGTTAATTCTTCTAATTGTTTATTTGATTAAACAATTTACTTGTTGTGTGCTACAACAAATATCAAATTAAATACACTACAACCCTCACAAATAAAATACTGCAGAAGAAATAAAAACACTAGAATAAATAGATGCACACATATAATATGACACTGTTATTTTTGCACTAAGTCCCAGGAAAAACCAACTTGGGAAAATCGGTGCAACAGTTGAGGGTTTTGATATTATGCAATAGTGAAAACTGAGTACAATATATGGATGCTTAAACTAGCAATCTAATCAGAGAAATAACTGGCAATAATAACTAGTGAGAAAAAATTCTCACTCCACAGGCAATCCAACACTGACCTTAGCTCGAATTGACTCTTTGCCTCCAAACCCTCTGCCCAGCTTCTGGATCAAAATTTCTCCTTCTGCCCAGCTTCTGGATCAAAATTTCTCCTTCTCCCCAGCAAAACGGAAATCTCCCAAAGAGGCCTCTACATTGCCTCTCTATGGCAATCACTGCCTCTCTGCAATGTACTCGACAGAATTGGAAAAGCTTCCTTCAGCCTTACTATTTTTGCCCCTCTCACTACTTCGATCTCATTGAATCACCTACGGCAACTGAATGCTACTACTCTCGAGATCAATTTCCCAGCAAAATCGAATGCTCAACGAATTTGGTGTGTCTTCTCCAAAGCCCCATCGACTTCTTATAATCCTCCGTTGAGACTTCAAAGGCCACGATTAAATCTTAATCAATGGCTACGATTAACTAGAAAAAGATTCATGTACTTCTCTAGAACATTCTCACCATGACTTAATTAATTCTAATTAATTAATCATATTTCTTAAGTTTAGACTTAGGAAATATTAAAAACTGACTAATAAATCTAATTAATTCGTCTCTAGGTGGAATTTCCAAAAACCATTTTTGGGTATTGGAGAATACATGTATTCTACCCTCTCCACCAAATCTCGTGGCTAGAACACATCCGATGCTACAAAAACTAACACTTCCTCTTAGCAAGGAATGCGTTCTAGTGCTGCAACCCACTAAAACAACACCCTGTCTCTGCATCATCTCCTGTCACGTTGTTGATGTTTGGCTATTGTTGCCCACTAACCACTGCGCAACTCTGATATGTGTTGCATTTGTGTTGTTGTTGATTGAGTTGCTGCCAACACTGCATCTGCGCTGCAAGTCCCTCTCCATCTGTTGCTGCTACAACTGCAACATATGCAACTGAAAAGCATCCAAAATACTGAATCAAATGTGATTAATATGATACATCTGTTACCTAACTCTCTAGCTGCTGCTAGTATCTACACTATCACTGAGGCATCTGCACTGCTGCTGACTCTACACTGTGCCAACTACACTGCTGCTACTAACTCTGCACTGCGCTCCCCAGCATCTGACATGCAACTAGACTGCATTTGTCACTCTGGCATCTGACTGCATCTACTGCCACTGATCCATCCTGCTACTCAAATACTGTGGGCTCCCGAAGCAAGGTTATGATTCAAGAGGTGGACCTCCTCAAGAATCCTACCCATCTGTAGCACTCTGAGGCTACAATACCAAGTCACCCAACTTTACTCCTGGGGGTATGTCAGCAAACATGGCGAAGTCTTCCTCCAGCCTGCAGGATAGCCTATAAACCTCGACATGAGTTGTCGCCTGGTCCTGCTTCTCCTCCTTGTCCTTCCTGAGAGGACACTGGGTGTCGTAGTGATGAAGCTCACCACATCTGAAGCACTTGACCTTTGACAGGTCCTTCTTCTTCTTTTGTTGCTCCCATTGTCCCTAACTGGGACCCTTCAATGCGAGGGCCACATTCTCTTCCTCCTTCACCTGCTTCAACCTGCTACTAATGCCACTGATGGAGCTCTTCACTAAGTCGCGCCTCAACTCCTCCTGCTGCAAATCGGCCCACATACTGTCCCACTTTGGCAAGGTTTCTACTCCCAAAATGCTTTGGACGCATACCAGCCACTCCCCAAAGACACTGTTAAGTGCCAACTGTACTAGATTTGTGGCTTGAGGTGCTGCTCCAACAGCTAATAGCTGATCCTGGATCTCCTGAATCCTAGTGAGGTAGGGGTTTATGCATTCCCCCTTCTGCATCCTAGTGCATCTCAACTTTTCCTCCGAGTACATCTTTCGTTGCTCGAAGTGCCTTGGTATAGCAGGAAAGCGTATCCCACATCTCCTTGGTTGTTCCCTGGCTTCTATCTTGCACGAAACTTCTAGGAACCCAACATTTTCGGCCATACCCATACCTGAAACTTGGCTGAAACTCGACCGAAACTCAACCATCATGTAATCATGTATGAGAGTTAATATAGAATTGTTTTTCCTTCTAAGTTGTCTTCTATGTGTCTTATTCCATTTTTTCTTGCAAAGATAAAGTGTTATTCACTTATTTATTTATATATATATATTTTTTATATATACATATATGACGTTTCAGCTGATGTTTCGATTGACGTTTCAATTTTTGGGAGGTGACGTTTCTAAATGTACCTGTTTCAAAGACTCCAAAATGTTTCGGCATTTCATGCAACTTAGCTTGGTTTGTTCTATGTGATACAATGTGATCTCGAATACCATCAAGAACCAACCCCTTTGCCCACGCCATCTCCTTTCGATATTCATTCAGCGGATTTGGATCTGTGGGGATAGCTACCACTGCATCTATGAATGGCTTCAGGCCATATTCATCCAAAAGGAAGGACATCCTTGCCTTCCAGATGACAAATGGAAGCACCGTTCAACCTGTCCTAATCTCATAGTCCAGCAGTGGCCATCTCAGCAAAATAAGTCGAAATCCTCCTCTTCTCTTTTGCTCAGCTGTTGCTAGGCTCTACGCACTTCCTGTTGGAGTGAGTAAATCTACTCACAACGACTGCTAATTTGCAAGAGAAAATTGAACTTTTGAAGCTAGAAGTCCACTGAGGAAAATTTCCCTCAGTGTGTGCTCTTTCTTGTGAAAATTCGTTGTCTTGAATTTTACTGCAGCAACTGATATTACTTCTATTTGTTAAATTTATTAAACAAATTATTTATAGTTTTCTATGGAAAATATCGAAACATATACACTCAGCCTACACAAATAAAATTCTGCAGAAAATAAATACAAGCACACATATAACCATAATGACACAATTATTTTTGGACAATCATCCCCAGAAAAACCCAATGTGGGAAAACCACTGCAGAAGATGAGGGTTTCTTTTATTAATTTTCAGCAACAATTTATGTACAAGATACTGATAGCAAAAATAGAGAGAATCTCTGAGAGAAATTTCCTGATGAATTTCTCACACTCCACGACGTTTTTCTAACCCCGAAGAGGACATTCTGCCCTTTCGCTGTCCTCACTCCGTCACCCTCTGCACAGTGATTGCGTAGGCCCTTCGTCACTCCTCTGCACTGATGAACTGCATCCCTCCTCTGCCCTACCCCTTCCAGATTTGTCCGGCTTACAATTTGTGCTCTGATACCATGTGAAAATTCCACTTACCCTAAATCCTATTGAAACAATTGATGTTAATTCTTCTAATTGTTAATTTAGTTAAACAATTTAATTGGTGTGTGCTACGGCAAATATCAAATTAAATACACTGCAACCTTCACAAATAAAATATTGTGGAAGAAATAAAAATGCTAGAGGCAATAGATGCACACACACAATATGACACTGTTATTTTTGGACTAAGTCCCTGGAAAAACCCAACTCGGGAAAACCGGTGCAGTAGTTGAGGGTTTTGATATTATGCAATAGTGAAAACAAAATACAATCTATGGATACTGAAAATAGCAATCCAAACAAAGAAATAACTGGCAATAATAACTAGTGAGAAAATTTTCTCACTCCACAGGGGATCCAAAATTGACCTGCTCCTTGCTCCCTCTGCGTAGTCACTGTGTCAGCCTACGTAGTTACTGCATCCCACAAGCTTGGGACTACGTCTCCTCTCATTGTCTCATTAGCTGTTATCTGGGAAACTTATACCCTTTGCCTCTAGACTATCTGTCTAGCTTCTAGCTCAGAATTTTTCTTTCTCCCTAGCAAAACGGAAATCTCCCCAAGAGGACTTTGTGCTACCTCTGCTCTGCCTCTCTGTGGCAATCACTGCCTCTCTGCAATGTACTCGTCAAAACTGGAAAAGCTTCCTCCGGCTCACTATCTCTGCCCCTCTCTCACTACTTCGATCTCACTAAATCACCTCCAACAACTAAATGCTACTACTCTGGAGATCGATTTCCCAGCAAAATCAAATGCTCAACTGATTTGGTGTGTCTTCTCCAAGCCCCATCGGCTTCTTCTTATATTCCTCCGTTGAGACTTCAAAGGCCACAATTAAATCTTAATCAATGGCTAGGATTAACTAGAAATCAATCCATGTAATTCTCTATAACATTCTCACCATAACTTAATTAATTCTGATTAATTAATCATATTTCCTAAGTTTAGACTTTGGAAATATTAAAAACTGACTAATAAATCTAATTAAGTCGTTTCTAGATGGAATTTCCAGAAATGATTTCTGGGTATTGGAGAATACATGTATTCGAGCCTCTCCACCAAATCTCGTGGCTAGGACACATCCAATGCTACAAAAACTAATAGTTTCTAGCATGGCTAGCTGTGAGTCAGGATGAAGAAGCTCCTTAGAGAGTTGTCTCAGAATGATCTGGATATGGCATGGATACATTGTGAGGACATAGAAGTGAGATCTGATTGACAGAAAGTCCCATATTTATAGTTGGGACTAAGATACCATCATATATTGAGACAGTGCAATTGTTCGAAACAAGCTTAGCCTTGTGGTTGGCACCTCTTTGAGAGGGAGGATTATTATGGTATACTTTTGCGATTTATATGATTATTTATGCTCTGACAAGATATTTGATTTGATGTCCTGTATCAAAAGGAAACAATTGTTATTGAGACAAGAAGATACCAGATATGAGTATGATGAGAGCAACGTTGGTCTAGAACACTGAGCCAACTCTTCGTCCCTGTTTGAGCTCCCAGGGTGAGGAATTGAGGTAGAAGGGCTCCTAAGGTTGTGGAAACTCTGGACAATAGGGTATGACCCCTATCTATTACCCATAGGGTTGGAGATGTTGCTCCCCTATCTTCATAGGGTCAGAGAATGTTGCTCCCCTGTTTGGTCATTGCAGAGTATACCCTAGTTGGCATCATACCCACAAGCTGGGCTTGTCGAGAATATTGTTAGGATATTCCGACACGTAGGAATAGTTAAGTATAACTTGGTCTAGTATAGAGTTAGGTAAAGTGTGTTTCTTTACCATGTACATTTGTAACTTACAATCCGACGGTCACGATACGTAGTGATCCGACGGTTCATTCTCTCCTCGGTATTACCGACACTTGATCCGTGGCTTGACACCCGATTGGTCCATGAATTCTATTTAAAGCGCATGGAGGGTCATTTGTAGGTTAACCGTGCATGAGAGAAGCTTATGTAAATTTTCATTCTTTTATTAATAAATTGCCTGTAGTAGCCACGTTGGCGCAGGCCGTGGACTGTTTCCCTCTCTAAAGGTTTTAACCACGTCAAAATACTGGTGTATTGATCTGTGCTGTTTGTGAGTGGTGTCCTTTTGGTGTTCTGTCTGAGGAACTTACCCTGTAAATTCCTACATGGTATCAGAGCTTGGACCCAGGTTCGATTCCCCCGAGCTGCATTTGAGGGGGGGGGTGTTGGAAGAATCACCGCACCTCTATAGAATCCATAATTTCCACCCTGGGGATCCTAGTTACTGGCTTGTAATGTTTACCACAACCTGCAGGTTTTGGTGTAACGGCACACCTCCACATGGTATCAGCGCATGTGCCACCTCTCTCTATCTCTTCTACCTTTGAACATATTTCTTCTTCAGATGATGAAAGTGAGGATGACAATCCTCCCCCACCTTCTCAGGATCATCCTTTAGCTCCTTCAGCTCCTTCAGCTCCTTCACTAGCAAAATGGGTCCAAGATACTCGAGATGCAGCAAGTGATCTTGTCGGTGATCCTACAGATCAGAACCGTACCCATTCTCAGTTTGAAAGAGCCTATTCTTTACTGGCTCAATTGTCAGCAAATTATGATCCTGACACCTTTGAAGAAGCTTCAGGCCATCCAGATTGGGATGCAGCTATGAATGAAGAATATCGTTTAATATTGGCAAACCATACATGGGATCTTGTTCCTCTACCAAAGGGGCGCAAACTTGTTAGATGCAAATGGGTTTACAGAACCAAGTATGGGCCAGATGGGAAAGTTGATAAATATAAAGCTCGACTTGTTGCTAAGGGATTTTGACAAGTTGAAGGAATTGATTATACTGAAACCTTTTCCCCCATTGCCAAAATGAACTCTATCCGCCTTGTTCTTTCCCTTGCTGCCTCTTTCAAATGGGAAGTCCATCAGATGGATGTTAAATCCGCCTTCTTGCATGGGGACTTGCATGAAGGAATCTAAATGGAACCACCTATTGGGTTTATACAAACAGACTCCAGCCTTGTATGTCATCTTAAGAAATCCCTTTATGGTCTCAAGCAACCTCCTCGGGCTTGGTATGCCAAAATGGATAGTTTTCTTTTAGAATCTGGCTTTTCTAGGTGTCATTCTGACAATACTGTCTACACCAAGAAAGAGGACAATTCTCTTATCATTCTTGTTCTTTATGTTGATGACCTTATCCTCACTGGTAGTGATCCCAACCTTATTAACCATGTGAAGTGCAGCCTTAAAAAGAAGTTTGAAATGACAGACTTAGGACATTTACATTATTTTCTCGGTCTTCAAGTCTTGCAATCCAAGGAAGGTATTTTACTCTCCCAATCCAAATATGCCTGTGATCTTCTACGCTTCTTTCACATGGAAGATTGTAAGCCAGCTCCTTCTCCCTTTCAGTCTGGAGTCAAACTTTTAGTCACTTGTACTTCCCCTAAGTTGATGCTACCTTATACTGTCAACTTGTAGGAAAACTTTTGTATTTAACCCATACTCGTCCTGATCTTTCCTTTGTTGTTGGCCTTGTTGCTCGATTTATGCAAACCCCACGTGAAAGACATTGGATAGCAGCTAAACGAATCCTTCGTTATGTTCACGGTAAAGTTCAGTTTGGCATTCATTACAGTGCTGAAGCATCCCCTCTATTGGTTGGTTTCACTGATTTCGATTGGGCTGGTGACCCTGATGATCGGAAGTCTACTGCTGGTTATGTGTTCACTCTTGGTTCCAGACCTATTACATGGGCTTGCAAGAAACAAGCTGCCATTTCTCGTTCTTCAGCAGAAGCAGAGTATCGTGGTGCCATAGAGGCCAGTAAGGAAGCCTTGTGGCTTCTTCAGATCTTATCAGAGTTTGGTTTTCAGCAGCAACATCCAACTACACTTTGGTGTGGTAATCAAAGTGCCATTCAGCTTTGCAAAGATCTAGTTCAGCATCAGCGCAGCAAACACATTGAACTACACATGCACTTCATCAAAAAGCTCATTCATGACCATGTTCTTGAAGTGTAATATTGCTCAAGAGATGATCAAGTTGCAGACATCTTCACAAAGGCTCTCACAAAGGCGAAGTTCACTAAACATCGATTTATGGTTGGAGTTCAGGAAGTTGTCACTAAGGGGGGATAGGCTCTAGTGCCTCCTTCCTTCTCCTATTGTGTCATAATTGTAAATCCTTCAATCCTATCCCAAGTTGTTCTTAAGGGGGGATGTTAGGATATTCTGACACGTAGGAATAGTTAAGTATAACTTGGTCTATTATATAGTTAGGTAAAGTGTGTTTCTTTACTATGTACATTTGTAACTTACAATCTGATGGTCACGATATGTAGTGATGAGACGGTTCATTCTCTCCTCGGTATTACTGACACTTGATATGTGGCTTGACACTGGATTGGTCCATGAATTCTATTTAAAGTGCATGGAGGGTCATTTGTAGGTTCACCATGCATGAGAGAAGCTTATGTAAATTTTCATTGTTTTATTAAAAAATGACGCAGCTAGGGCTACCAGAAACCTTTTCGCGTGAAACGAAAGGGGTTCCTCACTGGAACAGATGCTCCCAACACAACAGAGCAGTCCTCTCGGCCTGAAAGCAGTCAGAAACAACAGATATAGGAGATGGCAGTCGAATGCAGTTCTACCGGCTTCAGATTTGGATCAACAATGGACGTGGCCCTCAAATAGCTCTGATACCATGTAGGAATTTACAGGGTAAGTTCCTCAGATAGAACACGAAAAGGACACCGCTCACGAATAGATCACAGATCAATACACTAGTATTTTGACGTGGTTAAAACCCTCGGAGAGGGAAATAGTCCACGGCCTGCGCCAATGTGGCTACTACAGGCAATTTATTAATAAAAGAATGAAAATTTACATAAGCTTCTCTCATGCATGGTGAACCTACAAATGACCCTCATGCACTTTAAATAGAATTCATGGACCATATCGGGTGTCAAGCCACGGATCAAGTGTCAGTAATACAAGGAGAGAATGAACTGTCGGATCACTACATATCGTGACCGTCGGATTGTAAGTTACAAATGTACATAGTAAAAAAACACACTTTACCTAACTCTATACTAGACCAAGTTATACTTAACTATTCCTACGTGTCAGAATATCCTAACAATCTATACGTAAGAAATAATTAGCTACACTTTCATCATTGTGCATTCTAGGAGTTTCATATTGAATTCTGAGAGACTGTAGTTTCACACATTTTACCTAATCATCTCCTTCACATCTTAGAATGATCTTGTCCCATACTTCTTTGGTTGTTTTGAGCTGCATAACCTTGATGAATTCTAATTGTGATAGACTCCCCAATAGATTATTGATAGCCTTTGCATTTGTTTCATACTGCTTTTTACCTGTCGTATCTATGGAGTTGCTGATGGAAATGTGTGTCCTCCTTCCACGATATCCCAAACATCTGTTCCAAGAGATTGAAGATAGGTTGTGGTTCTTACCTTCCAATAGATGAAGTTGCTCCCATCAAATATTGGTGACCTGATGGATGCCTCTCTTTTGTAGTTGCTGATGATGATAGATCTTCCTTCAAGTGATCAAGTTTCTTCTAAAGGACCAGCTCTGAAACCAATTGTTGGAAATAATACTGAGAGGGGGGGTGAATCAGTATCAGTAACTTAACAATATTTCATTTCCATAAATAGATTTATATACGCTACTTCTGTTAATTCAACTTACATATATATGCAACTATGTTTAGAGAAACCAACGTATACCTTGTAAACTTGTTATCTAGTCAGTTGATCCCTAATCTGTGTATCAGAACCATATAAACAGTAATAGGTACAGTAAAAACAAGGTAGACAATCAAACACAAGAACACAAGATATAAGGTGGAAACCCAATGTCGATGAAAACCACCTATTGCAATTCATCTCCATCTTCTTTAAATAAGAAACTTCTTTTTACAATATTTTTGTACTAGTGCAGACTTATACCAATATGTAGGCTTCTACCTGTAGAAGGCTACAACGTTCTCTCATTCTCCAGCTTCTCCTGGAATGGAGCTACAACCACCTTAGCTCTTGTACTAGCTAATGTACTAGTACGTAGGTGCTAACCTATAGAAGGTTGCAACGTTCTCTTTTCTTCCACGGACCACCTTTCATAAATTTTCATACTGGATCCATCAATAGCATCAAAATATATCTGCATCAATCAATCTCTCTTTCACTTAACCAAGATTGAACTAAACAATCACTTCTCTGAATGTTGTAACCAAAATATAATGATAGTACCATAACCCAACCAGAACCTAGAACACTGCAATAGTAAAAAGAAGTAACTAAAACATATTATATGAGACATACACTACTTCAATGTGCCTAACCTACATGCATACACTGTTATATGAAGGAAAACCTACATATACATTGTTTTGAATTGTTGAACCAACGTGTATACGTGATTTTTCTCTACTGAACGTGCATACAAATCTGTAAAATATGATTTAACATTTACAACTATTCAGACATGAGTTATACCCAGATCATCAGATTTATAGATTACGAGATGCACCAATTATTCAGATAAAAGATCAAAACCACATAAAGATACTTCTCTTCAGCCTTTATGATCTTGACCCATCAATAGAATTTATCCCTCTTCAAGTGCTCACGTTCGTCCTTGATTCAAATCTAGCAATGCAACATAACCCAATCACCAGTGTTCTAGATCTTCTTCTTCACAAGATATCCAATACTTGAGTGACATTTCCTAATGATCTCCTCCTCCTTTTATAGTCTTAGGCCTTACTCAATACCATGGTCCAAAATCACTTAGAAGCAATACTGTGGACCAAATACCTCGGGTCAACACTTTGGTCAAGATACCTTGAATCAATACCACGGGTCAAAATACTAGGGACCAAATACCATGGACCAAAACCACATTTTCCTATATGTACGTGCTTTTTCTTGTGTGAAAGTGCATGCAAACGCATACGGCCCTTTGGATCAGCAATCCCACGTGTGTACGTGGCTTGGTTAAGTGGAACCTGCGTATATCTCTTTTTCCTTCATTATGAGAGCCTGAACTATGATCTGTCATCTGAGTGAGTTGCCATCAAGGACAACACCTGTGTCATATTCCCAAACCTGTTTCATAATGCCAACAAAGGAATATAAATAGAGTCGGCCTGCGGAGGGATCGCAGGCCAAGGAAGGGTATAAATAGTGGACAACTCTATGAGGGAAAGGTAGTTCTTTTGAAAAATGATGGAATGTAATGGGTTTTTCAAGAAGATGGTCTGGAATTGTCTGTAAGTCTGAGTCGAGGGTTGGGGTAGTAGGTAGAGGCTCTATATCTATGTGTGTAGAGGCCTGGAAAGTCCAGAACTATGTGTGTGAATCCCTGTAGCTAAGTGTATAGGGCGGATCTGAATGTATTAAGGATAAAGTGGAAATAAATATAAGTTTCTTCTAAAATTCTACGTTTCTTATGAACTGTTATAATATCTATTTGATTTAGTCAGCTTATGGTTTTATGATTGTAAATTTGGGTTCATTTTAATGCATGAGT
>APFE030552191.1:0-12075 GCA_000404065.3 Pinus taeda | reverse complement strand
GCCTTGGATTCTGGCGAGGTATTTCAATATGATCATATCTCTTACAGAGAAAAAAGGTGGTACCAGAACACTAGGCAGAGACTCCATTGCCTTCTAGAACTTCATGAATAACATGGGGCTAGTGGACACCGAAATAGTAAATGGCACTTCTACTTGGAATAATAAAAGGGGAGGGGCTTCTCAAGTCACCTCTAAATTAGATAGATTCATAATCTCAGAGGACCTCCTTCTCACAGGCCTTGATATGTCAGCTTTAATCCTTCCCTTCATAGGCTTGGACCACTGGCCTGTCCAGCTTGAAGCTAATTTTATGGGTACATTGAGGAACAAACCTTTTAGGTTGAAAATGTTTGGCTCTCTCACCGTGACTTGACTAGAAATATTGAAAAATGGTGGACAGAAGATATGTCCGTTCAAGGCACTAAAATGTTCATGTTGCAGCAGAGACTTAAACACATCAAATCTAGGCTTAAATATTGGAACAAAAAAGAGTTTGGTAATATTTTTAAAGCCAAAAAGAAGTTGAGCAGAAACTCTAGGAGATTAATCAGATCATCATCTCAGAAGGTTTTACCAAGGAACGAAAAATTCAGGCTGACTCTCTTCAGAACGTGGGAAGATCGGTGCATGTAAGAGGATATTTTTTGGAGACAGAAATCGAGGGTGCAGTGGATTAGAGAAGGAGAAAGAAACATGAAGCTTTTTAATAGATCAACCTTGGATCACAGATTTCATAAGAAAATTTCAAAACTTAAAGATTCTCAAGGGAAGGAGCTCATCTCTCACAAAGAAATGGAATCTGTCCTAGTTCAACACTTCCTTAGCATAGGAAAGGAGCCTCTCGTCGATAGAACTCGGTTCATTAACAATTTCAAAAATTTCATTCCTAAGCTTGTAACCAGGGAAGAAAACCACAATCTTAATAGGCCAATGTCTGAAGAGGAGGTTAGTGAAGTTATCAATGAGATGCAAAATGGGAAAGCTCTTGGCCCTGATGGTTTCAATGTGGAATTCTTTCAAAGCTTGCTGGAAAATAGTCAAACAGGATATCCTTGATGTTGTGGAAGACTCTAGAAGATCTAAAACTATTTTGAAATCTCTTAATGCCTCTTTCATAGCTTTCATTCCAAAGTAGGAAAAATCTATGACACTGGACAGATTCAGACCCATAGCCTTATGTAATGTGGTGTAAAAAACTATTTCCAAAGTGATATCTAACAGACTCAAGCCTCTTCTTCCCACTCTCATCTCAGAGGAGTAAACTGGATTTGTGGGAGGAAGACAAATTCTTAACAACATCATACAAGCTCACAAGATAGTACACTCTCTTAAGAGCAATAAGCAAGCTAGTATGATCATGCAGCTAGACCTAGTGAAAGCTTATGATAAGCTAAGTTGATCTGACATCAAGGCAGTGCTAAGAGCTTATGGTTTCAACCACAACTAGATAAGATGAGTTATGGCCATTGTTTCTACGACTAGTTTCTCCATTCTGCTTAACAGCTCCCCCTCTAGAACCTATATGCCTTCTACGGGTCTCAGACAAGAGGAT
This sequence comes from Pinus taeda, assembly GCA_000404065.3. Lineage (NCBI taxonomy): Eukaryota > Viridiplantae > Streptophyta > Pinopsida > Pinales > Pinaceae > Pinus > Pinus taeda. The sequence continues at coordinate 10,523 of APFE030552191.1, read as the reverse complement.
CCGCTATCCCCCTTCCTCTTTCTCTCATGATGGAAGGGCTAGGCAGAGCGATCAAAATGGAAAATCTTGAAGGAAGAATCTAGGGTCTGAAACTTACCCTGGATGGTGCTACTTCTACTCATCAACAATTTCTTGATGACACAATACTGCAGGGCATTCCTATGGTCAAGGAAGCAAGAGCTTTCAAACTAATCCTGAATGACTTTGCTTTGGCTACTCATACAGAGGAAGCCTCGAAAAATCAAAGGTGTTTTTTTCAACGCTAACATTGCTATTTAGAGGAACCTCACCAGAATTCTCGGGTTTCAAAGGGATCAGTTACCTTCAAAGTACCTTGGAATGCCTCTTATTGGCAAACCTCTGAGCAAGGGAGTGTGGGAGCCAGTAACTAATAAAATTTAGGACAAAGTCAAGAAATGGACCTGCAGGATGTTGAATTTGATACGGCATCTTGTGCTTACAAAGGTTGTCTTGCAGGATATGCCCATTTTCATGTTGTTGGCTCTTCCTGCTCCCAAAGGTGTTATGCAACAAATCATGAGTATTCAACGAGATTTTGTTTGGGGCAAAGGGGAAGAGAAAAATAAGTGGGCTTTGGAAGCTTGGGACAAGCTCTGCAAACCTAAGGCCCATGGTGGTTTGGTGCTTCATGACCCTGAAATCCTCAATAGAGGTTCAGGAGCCAAACTTTGGTGGAGGTGGCTCAAGGAATTGGCAACCCCTTGGGCCCAGCTTTGGAAACAGAAATATGCAAATAATTGGAAGGAGAGGGATCATATTTGAATGTCAAGGCTCATCAAAGGCTCCCACATTTGGAGCCTTGATTGGGAGGATAGATCCATTGTCTAGCAGCATAGTTTCTGGGAGATCAATGCTCGGAACCCTGCACGGTTTTGGGAGGATAACTGGCAAGAGGAACCAAATTTGTTTAGAGAAGAACTAACTTCTCTCAAAAATGACACTGACTACAAAGGCTTACTTATGGTAAGTGACTTCTGGGATTAGGTAAGGGATAGTGGTAAATGGAGAAGGTGGAAGGATATTGGTTATAGTGAAGAGAGTCCTTTGAAGGCCCAGGCGGATTCCCTTGCTCTTGAACTGGAGCAAAGGAAGATTTTGGTGTCATTCGCGTTTGACCAACTAAGATGGGTTTGAAACACCGAATGCACCTTTAACCTCAAAGAATCTAAATGCATGGCCCTAGGTTTTGATTATCCAAACCCTGATCATGTTTGGAATGACTTTTGGAAAAACTCACAATGGATGAAAATCAAGTTGTTTATGTGGTTGGTTCACCAAAAGAAAATTCTCACATGGGAAAATATTCTGAAAAGGGGTTCTTTTGGCCCATCCAAATGGCATCTATGTGGCTTATAGGAGGAGATGATGGAACATTTACTAAACCTTTGCCCCTTCACCTCAACCTTGTGGGATTGGGCAGCCTCAGTCTTCATGCAAAATGACAGGGACATACTCAACATCACCAACACTTTGAAGAATTGGAGGAAAGACTTCTCAAGTAATGAAATCATTAACAAGGCTTGGACTCTGGTTCTAGGCTTTATTATCTGGGATGTCTGGAAAGAACACAATGGTAGGATTATCAGGAACAAAACAGGCTCGACCCAGAACATCATTGTCCAAATTTTATGACAGCTCAAAGATATAGTAGGAGACGTAATGTGGAAAATTCATGAGGACCCTCCATCGCCCCAGGATGTTGACATACCACTGCAGTTGGGTCTCCATTATCTGGTTCCCCAAGGTACTGACAAGGGTGTGAGAAAAACAACTGTTGGTAAAGATATTTGGTAGCCTCCTCCTTGTGGTTTTTTGAAGATCAATATAGACGGGGCTTCTAAGGGCAACCCAAGGATGGTTGGATTGGGTGGTGTCATAAGATATGAGTAGGGGCGCATAAAGGATATATTTCATAGTCATTTGGGAATTGCAACTAATAACAGAGTGGAGCTCATGGCATTGAGCAGTGCCTAGAAATCCTGGTAGAGTCAAATTTACACAATGCCATCATTGAAGCTGACTCTGAATTGGTCATTAATGCAGCGAAGAAAATGTGTAATGGAACGGTACCTGGAAAAGTGTCGAAACATTGGAGGTTATCATAGGTCTTTCAGCGTATTCATTTCCACTTGCCAACCCTGAGAACCGTCAACTTCGTTCATGTGCGAAGAAAAGCTAACATGTTAGTTGATCGTCTGACGAATGAAGGAGTGCTATGTAAGGAAAGCTATATTTGGTACGATTGGGATTCTATACCCTCTGGTAAACTACATGATGATTGTCACTGTCAGGCTGTCAAGGATATGGAGCACTTCTAGACCATGAACAATGAGTAGGAGAAAGAGTAGTGGAAGGAGGAGAGAGCAGAAGCCCTTGAGCCTGGTTGAAGTGCCGCTGTAACTCCTAACCGTAAAAACTCAAATGAAGAGAAGAGCGAAGAAGTGAAGTGTTGATGCACATTAACCATTGGATCTAGATGATCAATGGACGAGTTTTGTTTGTGATAGGCGGCCAGGATAAAGTTGCATAAGATGGAGCTAAGAAATGAACGACAGAGATTCATTCTAAGTATTAATGGATGTTGAAAGGTGAGAATCAATATGGACCATCGGATTGATGGTGATTAGTAGACTAGCAGGAGTAGGAGAGAGCAGAAGTCCTAGAGACTTTTTGAAATGCCACAGTAAATCGTGACCATCGATCCCACAGTCAATGCTTACGTCATAGTCAACTATAGGGGTCGAGAGCTGGTTAACCCGTATACTAAGATGAAGGGCCACAGACCATACGATTTAATGGCCTTCATCATCCAACGGATATCGGGCCATAAGTGATAGAATGTTAACCTCAAGGGCGGACCCGAACATTTATAGATTAAAGTGGTTTAATCCTTATCGGCTCCGTAAGGATGTTAAATGTCATGTAAGTGGCTCGATGCGATGTCATTGTGGACCGTTGGATCAAATGGGTTTTGATCTATGACGTTGGATCACCGAGCAGTTCAGTTGATCAGAGGAAGTATAAACTATTGGATTGAAGGCAAGTTCAACAGTGGAGATTGAGCGATGAAGCTTAGGCGTGCAGACTCGAGAAGATTTTCTGCGCGGTTTCAATTTTTTTTTGAAGTCCAGTTGTTTTCGCATATCGCACGCGATGGCGATGAAATCACATGATGGTGCAATGTGATCGTGCAATAGCCGTTGATTTGGAAAATGAGATTAATGGTGGAAAAGGGAAATCACATATCGCATGTCGGGAATCCTGTGTGCATATGCTTTTGAGTCTTTGTAACTCCGTGATGCGATATATGATTTTGAGTTTTGATGACCCAATTGTTTGTTAACCAAAGGGGTCTATCTTTTTCTGGTCTTTACACTTGTAAAGACATGTACCATATGTAATCTTTTTTCGGTTAATTGAAGGCTCCACTCTTACTTGACCAAAAAAAAAATGAATAAATCATTATTTATATAATTTTCTCTAGGAATAATTATTAAATCATTATTTGATAAGGATTCCTTGTCAAATATGACTAAAATCACCTAGGAATAATTAAATAAATCATTATTTGTTTATTATTCTTTAATTCTACTTTTGGAATAATTGTTAAATCACTATTTAATAATTATTTCAATTTCACACATTTCTTAATCCTCACGAAATAATTTATAAATCGTTTTATTTGTTATTTATTTCTAGATAAAGATATTTGACCATTTTGAATATCTTTTCCCTCTCCAAAAATAGAATAAAGTATTCATAATCCTCTCTAAATAAGAGATTTTCTAACTATTGGGAAAGGAACAATTACTTTCGTATGTAATTTTAGGAGAAAAGGTACGAAATGTTTTATTGACTTAAAAACCGCATAATCTTGTTTTTCCACTTCTGAATAGTTTAATTCAACTCGTTGTAGATTAGAACTAAAGAAGACAATGGGAGCTTCAACTTGTTCTTCATTTGGTTGGGCCAAAACTACTACAGAGGAGTGTTCAGAAGAAAAATTATATAGAACAAATTCTTCAGAAAAATTGGGTGTTGATAATGAAGGAGCATCTATGATGGATTTATTTATTGATTCAAAATACTTTCTTTTAGTTATTCCCCATTTGCACACCGCCTTATTTTATCATGGTTTGTAAAGGAAATATAATTTGTGAAAGTCAGGGATAACTCATTTGAAAAATGATCTCACCAAGAAAGGATTGCATGGATTTTTTGTTTGATGCAAGGGAATTTCTGAAATCACCTTAATCCTATCTAGGTCTATGCAAATTCGTTCCTTGGAAACAATAAAGCGAAGAAGATTACCTAAACTAAGAGCAAAGAATGACTTCTTAGGAGCTAAAGCGATTCCAAATTTTATGCATCTTTCAAAGATTTTTTTTAGGTCATGAAGATGATTATTCCTCTTTTTTGAATAGATTATAATATCTTCAAAGTACACAACAACTAATTTATTGATCAAACCTTTGAAAGTGATATGCATGGCTCTTTGGAATGTAGGTTGATCATTTATCAATCCAAAAGACATCTTCTGGTAAGCATATGTTCCCCATTTGGTTATGAATGTGGTTTTAGGCTATCTTCAGGATGCACAAGAATTATAGCCTGAAAAACCATTCCCCTTGTTCTTGATTTCCTAAGTTTGGGATACTTCCAATAGATTCTTCTTCATTCTTGTTATCTGAGGGAGGGTCTTCTTTTACTTTTTGTAGTGCTTCATATTTATTTTTACTAATTACTTGGTATTGATATTGTTATCCCTATGCCTTCTTGTTATGATAGTTTCATGGTCCAACTTTTACGAAACCTTGCTCATCTTTTTTCCTTTGAGCTTGTTCGTTGCTTTGTGTAGCCTTATTTTGGGGACAGTCTCAGAATATATGTTCGTGTTCATCGTATTTCCTACATCTAAATGGTATATGCTCATAGTCAATGCTTTGAAGCCAAAACTCATCTCTGAATACTAGCTTTATTGCCTCAGGTAGGGTTTCTAAGACATCTATGTATACACATATTCTTGTGTAGGAAACATAGTGGCCATTTTTAGTGCCTTCAGACATTTTTATGTATTCTCTTAGTTCATCTCCTATACCTTTAAGTAATGATGGTTCCCAATAGCCTAACCCACACCGAGAATCTTGTGAAATCTTCTTTTTCTGGGGTTTAATTTTCCTTCCAGAATCTCATGTAGAGCCCAGCCGAGTTGAAAAAATAAGGACCTCCTTTCAAAAAATCATCTCTGTCTTCTAGGAGGTTGAAAATGACTATGAATAATCCCTTTGATCCCAGTTACAGCCTGAGCTCTTCTTTTGGTTTCCATTTTGTTTGTATCCACCAATTCAAAGCTTTCTCAATGGGCCAAATGCCCATGAATGTCGTGCATATAACTGCATGCTCCTGGATTTCAAGAACCATAATTTTTTTTGCCTTCCAATCACAGTTGTTTTTGGTTTTTTCTTTTTCTCTTTGTGGTTGTCTTGAATGTGTGTGTTCTACCTCTGCTTCCTTATCTTCCCTTAAGGTTGAAGCTTTTTTTTATGGCCTCCTTTGCAGACTTACCTTCTGCTTCCTTTTTGTTTCCCTGCCTTGCCTCTCTCGATGATTGGGCTATTATTAAAGAGTGAAATACATTATAATTTGTGAACTTTGTGAAAAAATAGGTTTATGGCTCCTTGTTCTTACCAGCTACCGTATCCTGAAAGGAGGGGGCTTCAGAGCTCCCTCCACCTCGGCGTCTGTCATTTGTTGTAGCATGCTGAAAGAATGAAACCCCTGTAGTGGGACTTTGAAGGAACTCCTTCGGTCTTCGTAGGTTCCAATCACTCAAAATCACCAAATAAACTCCAACCTAAAGACTGCATAATTGTTTTCCTCAATAGGAAGATAAATATACTGATGACTATTAGTTTTTGGTAGCATCAGAAGTGCTCTAACCTTGAAAATTGGTGGAGAGGTTAAGGCACATGAGTTCTAAAGGACCTAGAAACCGTTTGGCGAAATTCCACCCAGATTGTATTTCATTAAAATAATTAATATTTTTAATGGGGTTCCTAAGTCTAAACTTAGGAAAATTAAAATATTAATGGTTATTGATCAAAATATGGGTGAGAATGATCTAGAAGGCGGATTAATTCAAGTTTTAATCTTAGCTGTTGATTAGAGACTTAATCTCGGCCGTTGAAGTACCAACGAGAAAAATATAAGAAGGAGGCTTGGGGTCCATTTAGAAACAAACTGAGAGAAAAATTTGATCTGGAGTTTGATTTCTGGGGCTAGGAAGCTGATAATTTGAACTGAGTGATCAGTTGTAGCAGAGGGGCAGGGATAGTTCGGGAGTACTGATAGAGAGGTGGAGAGAAGCTACTGAAGGCATCACAGTAGCTAAGAGGATTAAAGTTGGGCTAATCTGGGCCCACGTAGGCCTAACGCTGGGCTAATTTGGGCCCATGTAGGCCTGATGTAGAGCTAAAAAGGCTAGCGCAGTAGAAGAATTTTCCCTCCACCCAAAAAGTTTGAACTGCCGAAATAGCTGTGAAGGTCGATGTAGTAGGCAAAAGAGACAATGTAGGGCTTACGTAGGGCCAATGCAGAATTAGTCAGGGTTAACCAGTTTTGCTGCTAGATCAACTGGGTAAAGTGAGGTAAAAATCACTTAGTTTTTCCGCCATTGTATTTTATCTGTCACTAGATTGTGAGGAGGGCATCCAAAATTTGTATTCAAAATTACTGCTTAATAATAGAAAACACTCAGAGCTGCTGCACCGACATTTGGCAGTAATTCAAATCCCCTTGAAGGGATTGCGCAGTCCTTGTTGGGAAGAAGATATTCCAAGGAAATCTCTCTCTGAAAGAGTCGACATAGAGGTACGATTTCTGGTTCATCAGTTTGTAGAGGCAAAGGGAGTGATGCAGAGCCTCATCGCAGTGCTTGAAGGGCGCAGTTTCTGCCGGGGCAGAAATCCATCAGAAAAGAGAAAAGAATCATAGAAGGGGAATTTTCTCCTCAGAGAATTTTTTGCCAAAAAGTTCGAATTTCTCTCTGGGCAGTTGAGCAATGACTAGAGGAGTCAATTCAACAGATTGGGTGAGATGGCATCACATGGGCTCAGAGATCAGGATAGCTTGGAAGGAGCTTCCAACTATGTCATATGGAATACCATAATCTTAGTTGTTCTAGAGGAGTACGATCTCGAAGACTATGTCAAGAGTGTTGTGGTTGTTCCCGTTGACAATGATTAGAAGAAGAAGTACAAGGCTGAGCAGGGGAAGGTGAAGAGGTTCATACCTGATGGTGTTCGAGGTCATGGAGTCTCACACATGCATGGCAAAGATATAGCCTGGGAGATGTGGGAAGTTTTATCTTCACTATATCAAGGCTCTTCCGAACAACGTAAGATGTACCTAGAACAAAAGTTGCAATGGACATTAATGTAGAAGGGAGAAGGGGTTAACTCCTATCTTCAATGTTTTTAGGACACCAGAGACCAGCTTACTGCAGTGGGGTCTACTCCTTAGTATACTGCGATGGTAAGGACAACCCTGAATGGAGTCTCAGATGGATGGACAGTCTTCTTCCAAAGCATATTGGGTAGGGAAAGAATAACTTCATGGGAGGAGATGTGGGAAGCCCTTCAACATGAGGAATTAAGGAGGGACCTAGTAAAGGTCAACCTTAATGGCAGCAGTGGGAGTGGCATGAAGACCAAGGAGGAGGAGGAGGAGAATGCAACTCTAGCATCAAAGGGACAACATAAGCATAAGCGAAAGAAGGACATTTCAAAGGTGAAATGTCTTAGATGTGGTGAGATGGGCCACTTTACATCCCAATGTCCTTTGAATCAAAAGGATAAGGATGAGAAACATAATCCTAAGGCTACTCCAACAAAAATTGACAAAGATGAGTTTACCATGAGTGCCCAGGCGTCTCCAGGAGGGAAATGGGGTGATATTGAGCTGTAGTAAGGAGGACTACATGTGGGAAAGATCCTTAAGGAGTCCACCTCTTAGATCAATTCCTTGCTATGGGAGCCTAAGATTCAGCAATAGCGAGATGGGTTTGGTGTCAGATGATGCAGTGGATTGTTTGGAGAGATAGATATAATAGCCTGAGACTAGGAGCTGATCAGCGCAGAGAAAGGTTGGAAGCAGTGTAGATGGCATAGTGCAGGAGTCAACAACAACACAGAAGATTTATAGGGTTGGAGACTATAGCCGTCAGATTCCAACATTCATGCTATTATGTTGAACATAATTAAATTTAGTTAATTTTGGATGGTTTTCAGTTTCTTCTCTCAGCAACTGAGTTGCAGTATGAATGCAGTGTTAGTAGCATAGCAGATGCAACATAGAAGATGCAACATTTGAGAGGGAGTTGTAATATAGATGCAGTAGTGGCAGTGGCAGTGTCATGGGCAGCAGGTAAGTAGCAACAACATCACAATGTTGGTGAAAGAAACATTACGAAAAGGAGGTGCTTCAGAGATAGAGAAACATGCAATTGGACATCGTTTCTAGAGCACTTTCCTCGCTAAGAGGGAGTGTTAGTTTTTGGTAGCATCAGAAGTGTTCTAGACTTGAAAATTGGTGGAGAGGCTAAGGAACATGAGTTCTAAATAACCTAGAAATTGTTTGGTAAAATTCCACTGAGATTGTATTTTATCAAAATAATTAATATTTTTAATGGGGTTCCTAAGTCTAAACTTAAAAAAATTAAAATATTAAGGGGTATTAATCAAAGTATGGGTGAGAATGATTTAGAAGGCAGATCAAGTCAAGTTTTAATCTTAGCCATTGCTAAGAGACTTAATCTCGGTTGTTGAAGTCTCAACGAGAAAAGTATAATAAGGAGGCTTGGGGTTCATTTAGAAACACACGGAGAGAACAGATTGATCTGGAGTTTGATTTCTCGGGCTAGGAAGCTGATAATTCGACCTGAGCAATCAGTTGTAGCAGAGGGGCAGGGGTAGTTCAACAGTACTAATAGAGAGGCAGAGAGAAGATACTAAAGGAAGAAAAGCAGTTAAGAGGACTGAAGTTGGGCCAATCTGGGCCCATGTAGGCCTGACGTAGAGCCATAAGGGCCAGCGTAGAAGCAGAAGTTTCCCTCCACGCAGAAAATCGGAATTGTCAGAACAGCTGGGAAGGTTGGTGCAGTAGGCAGAAGAGACATCGCAAAGCTGATGTAGAGCATGTAAGGTTAACGCAGGGCCTACACAGGACTAATGCAGAAGTAGTCGAGGTTAGCCATTTTTGCTGCCAGATCAAATGGAATATGCTAGGTGAAGTGAGGTAAAACTCAATCAGTTTTTTTGCCATTGTAGTTTCTATATCACTAGATTGCTGGGAGGGCATCCAACATTTGTATTCAAAATTACTACTTAATAATATAAAACCCTCAGATTTGTTGCACCAGTTTTCCTGCATTTGGTTTTTTCGGGGACTATTTTGTCCAAAAATAACTATGTCTTATGTATCTTGTTCTTTGCTCAGTTTTTTGTTTTTAAAGTAGTTTAGGCTGCAGAAGTAATTTTCTTCAGTATTCAGAGAATAACTTGATAATGTCTATTAAAATCAAGTAGGTGAATTAGATTCAGTTTTGTTGCAGTAGGGGTTCCTTGGAGTAGGAATTTTCACAATCACTGCAACCATCAGTGAGCCTTGCGCAAGCACATTAGTAAACTTGGCATATGACCTCTATAACTAGTGGAATTGATAACCCATTGGAATCACCATATGAACAAAATGGAGCTGCCAGGTGAAGGAATTACAAACAATATCAAATGCCTACTCCTTGTTCACCAGCAAAGAGTAGATATAGTCTTGATCGATCTCTCGGGAAAGATTTATTCATTACTTCACTCCCTGACAATGGCGTAAAATGTTTTATCTTTTTCTCGAATGAAGTTCTTGGCTACAAAACTGCGTCAAGAAACCAACATGTCCAAACTTTAGGTACAAGTTGGACCTCAAACTAGAGGGGGCTCCCTCAAGTGTTATGAGGCTTTTTTTAACATTGTTCACTGTAACTGGACAAGAGCACATGAAGCACAATGGCCATACCTATGATTTGTAGTTGTGGTTGTTGATTAATATCTAATATTTGCCTAGAAATAAAGCCCTCTCTTTTTGAAACTTGATCTAAGTGCCAACATACTATTCCGACAGAATAACATAGCTCAATGGTGTGAGTGACCCAATATTCAATGCCACTACTCATTGATGTCTTGACTCTACACCTTCTCTACTTTAGTGCTCAAAGCAACGCAATCTTCTACATCCAATTTGTAGAGGTTTTTCACCCAAACCTTGATCCGCTTCTCCTGTCTTGAGGTTATATGATGTAGGAAATCCTTTCCCTTGCTAAATATAACATCGTAGCCATGGTCCTCCAATATGGAAACTGAAACCAAATTCTTCTTCAAACCCGGAACATACATGACATCTTTTAATGTGAGAGGAGTCCCAGACTCCCTCTGAAAGGTAACAGTACCGATGTC
>APFE030552189.1:10433-66581 GCA_000404065.3 Pinus taeda | reverse complement strand
TTGGACCCACCATACGCGAAAGTTAGATTTTCCAAAGTTCAAACCTTGAAAAAAAGCTTATGAACTACATTAAAAATATATTCGTGGTGTATAAATTCAATAAAATTGAGGTCACCGCCGTAGTTGGAAAGAATTTAAAATATGTACGAGACCATTATAGGGTTAACTTGGGAGATAACCTTAGGTATGAGTGCCCTCCAATGATCCTGAGATGGAATGGACAGACCTCATCAAGGAAGCAAAGTGGAAGCACATGAAAAAGGAAGGGAAAACGCCACCTGGTGAAGCAAGGTATAAATTACATCTTGAATTCAATAATTTTATTTCTCTTTAGTTTTGAATAAACTTTCGGTATATAACATATCTGAAAATTTTCATAGGCTCCCCAACACTTTGAAGGCAACCAAGGAAAGGCTTGAGAAGCATGGGTAGCACAAATTGGGCTAGGGCGGCTATTTGAAGCTATAGGCATGAATTGTAAGTACCCAAACATCTTAACAATATTATATGTTATATAACCTTCTGATTATTTGGTAATTGCGGTAGCCAATAAAAAAATCAATTCCCTTATGCAATGTAGGTGATGAATTCAGAACTGAAGCCATGCAGTAAGACCTTTGAATTGGTTTCAAGTTTGGATTTCAAGTCGTAGTCGATTGCCGAAATAGCATGGAGAAAACCCCAAGATCCAATATGAAGGATAGGGTAAATAAAAATCAATCCATAAAAACCTTTCATTACCTATAAAATATAATCATGTTTGATATTGTCCATAAATGTAATGTGCTTTCTTTAATTAGAAAGGGAGTAGTACAAATATAAATGATCCCATGACTATTGAAAAATGCAGCAAGAAATTCTTAATTTGATTTTTCCTTAATTAAATTGAGAAATTTTGAAATTCTACATCAACAGACAACATGGATGAGTTGAGGTGACATGGTTGTTATCACTCAATTAGCTTATTTAATTCGAGTTAGGGGCATGAAATTCATTTGTGTGTAGTGATTCCTAAATTTTAGGAGCCTAGGCTGATTTAATTTCAGTTGTAACAATATAAATTTGTTAAATTGAGTTATGGTCAGTTAAACTAGTTCCAATTGTTGGAGGAACTAGTGGAGGGTCTACTAGTGGGGTGTGTAGTTAGTCACAACTCAGTGATCAACCAATTAATTGATCAATCAACCCAAATTAGCTCATGCATGTAGAGAATACGATTTATCCAATTGAGGTTGGAGTTCAAGGGAAATGTACTATCAGTTGTATACTATTCCAAGTTGTACATGTGGTGCATGCAATTAGAGGAAGAGCCTTAATGGATTGTGCAATTCCTTGGAGGAAAATAACTATGAAATAGGGACCTAATTCCTCAAGGAACAACGCAAGGAAATAGGAGCTTGGAAGATTGAGAAATTGGTTAAGTATTGACCAAAGTTAGTTAGTGAAGCAACAAGATAGAAGATACACTTGCATGTTGTGCTCAAGCTTGAGCAAGCTTGTTGTATTCATCAAGATTCCTTGATTAATGCAATATAGATAGGAAGGGGTTTTTAGCAGTTGCTTTCCCCTAGATAATTCTCTATGTTGGTGTATTGATTCATATTGCATGTTTATGATTTCATCTCTCGATCATGAATTGGTTTCTACAGATGAGTAGAGCAGTTTTATGGTTTAGTAAATTACATGAGTAGTTTTGAATCTACATAGAATTTCTATAATGGTTGCTGAACAACTATCCTCTGATAGTGCACACTAGCCATAACATTTTGGTGCTCCCGAGGAAGCCTGTGACAATGGGGTGTAATCCAAAGATATTGCATCAATAGATGAGGCCCACAATGGCAGTAAGCTTGTATATTAATCATATACTTAATAATTTTGTACCTATAAAGTATGTACTAATATTTTTTTTTACTTGTTCATTTACAATTGTCTACTTATAATTTTTGTGGTTTTAATAGAAGAACATATTGTACAAGAGGATCCTTAACCAAAAGAGGAGCACGAGGCAACCATTGCAACGGTGTCGACTAGCGCACTAGGTAAATAATTACATTACAAAGGTTTTTTATTATTATTAAAAAGATACTTCAATTATATTCAACTACGGGCCATATAAATATAATATTTTATGTAGGTGATGCTCCCCCACAACATCCTCAAATCTGTGAGAACATCATGACTAGGGGTAGGATGCATCAAAGGAGACAATTAGACTAATCATCAGAATAACCCGGACTAAAATGTGAAAATGCATAAATGGATGAAAAACTTAAGAATTTTTTAGGTCGTAATAAGAAGAGGAAAAAATAAAAATGATGATGTACAATGTTATAATGTATTGTATAAGACATATCCTTGTATAAGATTTTTGACGTATAAAAAGACCTATTGATGTATTAATACTTGAATGAGTTATCACATACTTCTTTTTTGGACATATGACTTTGACTGAGAACACTTAACTAATTTCACAAAGTAATCAATATATATTCAAGGAATAATTATATTCAAAACACTTAAAACATACACAATGCAAAACACACGTGTCTGGGATTCACTCAAGAATTCAAAAAACACCAAGAGAATTCACAACACACCATATAAACTAGAATCAAACTGCCTTCATATTCATTAATCTCCAAGGAAGATACAACATTACACTTGTAGAAAAAATGTGAAAATATCCAAACCCTTTTAACGTGTTTCAGTTGTAGTCTAGCAGCAAATGGACATTGTTTACCAATCCAAAGGGAACAAGAAATCACATGGACATATGCAACATAATATAAATGAAGAGACACAAATAACAGAGAATCAACAAAGAAATATATTATATTATGATCTCTTGAGAAGCTAATTGGAACTAGTACATTGATACATCCATTATCATATATATACTTAGTCAAGACAGTTACAATAATTTAAATGTCAGATCAAACTTAACCTATTTGACTTAGACTCTTGAATAAATAGAGAATCAACCAACTTTACAACATATATTATCGACTTGACTGGGATAGTAGACTAGCTAGAGAATCGACTAAATTTAAAATTCAGATTCCTGACTCGACTGACTAAAGAATCAACCAAATTACAATGAAGATTCATGACTCAAGTGGGAGAGTCGACTAAGTCGACTAGCCCCTCCAACATCTCTCCCACCCTCAATACCTTCTTTGTCCCAAAGAAAGGGGAAATTTGGAGTCTTACAAAATTTGATGCAAAATAGAAGAAAGAAAGATTGAGAAATAAATTAAGGTTCTTCAAGGTGTTTGGATGGTTGAACATCTGGTCCGCTTGAGATATCAACTAGTGTTTCTTTAAACAATTCTGCTATATCAACTGTGTATATTCCTCTTCTTTCCCTTGTGCCAGGTGACCAATTGGCACCTTCAACTTCAATTTCCTGGCTATCCGAATGTTGTTCTAAGGCTTAACCACATGTTGAAAAACTTGGCTCGAAATAACTAAATTTGGGCGATGGATTGGAGTAGACTGTGCTACTGTAGGTGTTGGTGTTGGAGTTTCAGGGAATGTTGTTTGATAAATGATAGGTGCCAAAATTTGAAGGTGTTGATGAAATATGTTCCATTCCTGTACAACTAGATTGGATTGAGCATCTAATGCTTTAATTTCTACCGAGTAATATACTTTTTTGGTTATGGATATATGCTTTGATAATCACTGATCAATTGATGTATGTTGTTCCAACTGCTATAGTTGACTGAAGATTCCCTGCAAATATTTAGTGGTATTAGAGGCTTCTACTTGTGTGTTTTTTTCCTTCTCTAAGCCACTGTCTCTTTTCCTGTGGCAGCTGGGCATGGAATTTCTTCTCCCGTGAGATCTGATTATCATGGGTTGACTTTGATCAAAGTTCAATTACCTATCGGAACACAATTCTCAAATTATCCCTTCTTAAGTCCTTATGCGACCATGATGAGCCCCAAAATTGGTAACAATTTGGGCTCATTTGGCCTAACTTTCCTTGTTCAGTCCTTGTTCAAATCCATCATTTTCTATAGTTTATGCATTATTTTTAGTATGTTTATGTATTTTGTACGAATAAGGGAAGTCACTTTTCCTAGGTGGTTAACACGTGTCTATTTCAGGTTTTTTGACATATATTGGAGCAAAGTCAAAGAAATCATGAGCTATAAGGCAGCCAAGCCTGAGGTGAGGACTTGAAAGGGGGGTGCCTATGGAATTCAATGACCCTTCCTTGGGATCTCCACCTCCAACTCCGAGCTCCAAAGACCACCAAACCAAATCTAGAAGGCAGCCAAGCAGCATTTAGAAAGGGACTGTTTAACTCACGGTTTGACAGTCGAGTTCCACAAATTGAGGTGGCCAGCTAGGTCCCTCGTGATCTATAAATGTTGAGGCCTCAGTCTTCGGAAAAAGACTTTTGAAACTATTGTGTACTTTGCACCTCAGTGCTGCAACTCTATTTTGTTCCTTTGTAGCCATTTTTGGCATGACTGTTATGATTCTTTTTGGATAATGAGAAGCAGTTTGGTTTCCTATCAAATTTGGAGTTTTTCATAGGAGCCAAAGCTCTCAGGGTTGGGCCCAACCTGAGAGCCTAGGACCTCCTTTCTGTATTGTTACTTTTCCTTTACATATCACTGTTTTCCTTTATGCATTTGAATATATTTCTGTGAAGTAGATTTCGTTATGGTTGCTAGAATAGATCACTGTTTATGAATGACTTTGGTTTAGGTGTTTTGCTAGGATAATAACAGCAGAATCTCTAAGAAAAATGGACAACCACACTCCTGGTTTTGCCTCATCCTTATTGGATTTGGGGCTAGAATTGAGGAACAGTGCCGCCTCATAAAAACACTAGTTTTCTTGTTTATGCAATCTTTTAGTGTGCTTGTTTTATTAGTAGAGATTAGTCATGGGTTTGGACATCTGAAATGTTTCTTTACATAGATGGTGTACAAGGTTCTCTTCCCAAATAAAGTTACTGCTCATTTATGTTGATTGATGGTTAGGCTAGACTAGTTTAGGATTTGATCATTTGTAGGTCTTTGTTGATTTGATCAAGGTACACCGTGCAGGGCATCTTCATTCATTCATTCATCTACCAAAAGTATCATCTGAGCCACCTGTCATGTCTCTTAGCTAAGTTTCTCATTCCCTATCTACTCTTTTTGTCCATGAATCCTTACCTCCTTACCTATCATTGCCTTAGCCTTCTTCAAGCCAAGTCAACCTTCTAATTGAAACAACCATATTGTGTTGAGTAAAAAACTGTGGCCATACCAAGGCTGCTTGGGAGCGGGAGTGGGGAGTGACAATTTCAAAAGCTCCCGGGTTGTGAGAGATTTTGGGAGCGAATTTTATATAATATATATTTTGCTGCATCAATGGCAGGTCCACAAATTACTAGTTCTCATTTATATAGAATGTAAGGGTGCACATAACCAAAATAACATCGAGTGAGATCCATCTCTGAACCGAAAATTCATCAACAAATAGGCTCTAGATGGCCACTAGCTACTAGCATCCAAAAAATTCACGCTACAACAAATACCTACTTATCATCAAAATCATTGCCTATCTTGGGATCTTTGTCATTAATATCACCCTCTAAGCATTAACATAAGATAGAAAAAACATAGCATGTCAAGTCAAGATTTTGTTTGAGTTGTTGGAACTAGGTTCGGTCTTTATAATTATCATTGTACTTATGTCATTGTGTATTTCATGTAAAATGCAAAAGAAGAAAAATAAATTTTGTTTTCAAGAATGGGTTTCATGCTCAAGTCAAATTGTTATTTAGGTCAAGCACGTTCTTCAAGCTTCTAGGGTTCTTTGAGTCAAAAGAATATTTGTCATGAGTCAATTTATTGTACTAGAGTCAAGTCCCATTTGGACTTTTGAAAAGAGATGGAAAAATAATTTTATTTGAGTCAAAATTTTCAATTTTGCCCCCACAAGACCAAGTCGACCTTGCTTGGACAAGTCGACCTTGGAAGGGACCCATTCGATCTCCTGGATATGTATAAATAGAGAATAATTCAACCTCATTTGGAGACAAGCAAACAAGTTTGATTTCTGTGCCCGAAAGAGAGAGAAATACTAGCAAAAAAGTCAAGAGAGAGAGTGAAGATCAAAGAAGGAAGACTTCTGCCACACGTGCGAAAAATTCAAGAATTGCAGTGGCTGAAAATTGTAGACCTAATTACAGGGGTCGAAAATTTGTTGCAGGGGCCGAAAATCTGAAGTTTGAGCAAATTTGGAAGGATTTGACTATTGTTGACTTGAGTTGACTTTGACTTGTTGGAAGAGCTTTAAAGGAGGGCTGACTTGGGTCTTGTGGGAGGTCTTGGCCTTGGATTTCTCACTTTGATCTGATTCAATAAGAAGATAAGATTTGACTGGGTTTTCCCCTTGGAGGGGTTTTTCCCCTGGGTTGGAGCGTATATCTTGTGTTCATTGTCTTTTCATGATCTTCCTGGTTTGTGGTTTTGGTAATTATTTGATGAAAAAACATAATAAAAGTAATAAGAAGCCAACATATCTTCACAAGAAATTATCAAGTAGAAGAGAAATCACCCTATTTGTTGCCCTATTGATTTCTCAACATGTGTGATGGGTACATTTGTAGTAGGGTCATGATAGAGGAGTTCGAAAACCAATGTCTTTTACATCAAGGTACATAGAGGGCTTGGTGCTCTTGATTAAATACGAGTTCCGTACCCTAGTACATGAAAAAATCCAATGGAATCATTGTAATCCCCCCAATCCTGAAATCCTAAAAAACTGATAAGTCTGTTGGGTTTTGAGTGAGATTAAAATTCTACTTTCTTCATATGAAATCCAATGAGGTTGGAACCACTCTCAAGCATCCTGAGTCATTTCATGGTAATGTTAAAAATTTAAGTAAAAGGATGAAAATGAATTGCATATCAATACTAGGGCCATAGGCTTGAATTTTAGGCCACCCCACTAAAAAATTCTTGTTTCTTTGGAAAAAATTTGCATTTGGAATGTCTTTGTGATTTTTTTTTTGCGAAAAAGGGTAGGGAGTGATTATTTATTTATTTATTTTTTCTTTTTCTTGTGGGAGCATGCTCTCGATAATCACTCCCAAACGGGAGCACGCTCTCGGGGTTGCTACCTATGCGCTCCCGCCCAGAGTGCGCTTTGGGAACGAATTCGAGGGGGGGGGGGTGCTCCCTTGTAGCCCTGGGCCATACCCCTATGGTGAAGATTATATTGAGCTATGAGAGCATAAATCAACTGAGGGATTCTCCTAGTGCCAATACTATGTGATTCCTTACTTGCGAGTCTTATATTTTTGCCAGAGTTTCTTTCAAACACTAGTTTACAGGAGTAAATTTGAAAAAATTGGGAACACAACTAAATGCTGAAACAATACATAGCTAAAATAAATTCTTATGTCAGTGTCTAGTCATTTAGGTCATTGTTCATAGGAGAGGTTTGCTTTTTTTTTTTCCTTTTTGAAGATTGCAATTTATTCTTCAGTTTGGTCTTTGTAGGATGTTACTAGTTCTAACAATGAACCTTCCTCTAGATCCATGGTACTTCTCCCTTCTCCATCAAGGTGTGCTGGACATCAAAGATTTTGAGAGCCACCTCTTCAATCTTAGCTAAATATGCCCAGTCGGCCTTGCCCTTTTGAAGGACCATGGGAGAAAGTTAAGGTTCAAAGAGAGAGGGCTAGATTTGCCTTTAGCCCTTCTTGCGTGCTAAAATTGGTGATGGTTCTTGCATTGGTGTTTCGTTGGAGGCAAGAGACAAGGATGATTGTAGGGACTTGGAAGAGGGCGGAACCTACTAGATGCATTGCTCCATCCCACTAGATGGGTTTCCTCATAGGATTTTTTGCCATCTTAGATCTCTTGGCATAGTGTGCTATGATGTGGCTAATTTTGAAGCAAGCTTTATATTTGAATGCAACCTTCTTGTAGTCGAGAGGCATGGTCTTTGGCTACGATCTTTATTTCTCTTAGGAATCCTTTCCCAAAGTCCATGCCAACACAAATGTGTGTGGAGGTAGTGATGTGCCTTTGATGGGTTTCGACACTTGTGAAACAAAATTTTCCTATCGTATCTCCTATCATCTTTAATGGATCAAAACCCCATAAGTGAAAGGGGAGGTTTGGCATTCTTACATAAACTAGATCTATGGAGAGTGTCCATTGTCGAATCAAATGTTGGAGTCCATGACTTCATGCAGAGTCCTACTTTGCCCTAGAACCAAAGGCCAAGGTTGAGTATTTGTTCACTATTCTTTGTGAGGTTGAGTTCCACAACAAAAATGATAAATTCCCTTATGTGAATAGGTAGATGTAGGGTTATTTGATTTTTGGCTTGCACATTTTGAAGATCCATTGATGTGGATCAATTATCTTTTTCTAGAGGCCATTGAATTTGCATACCAATGCATATTCTTGCAAGAAGTTCGATTGCTCATTTGTGTCTTCAACCACCACGATGGACAATGTTAGTACTTCATTTACCATTCAAACTTTGGGACTAAGTTGCACGAAATGTCGAAATGTCTAGAAGTTTTCGAAACAGGGACAGACCCAAACTGTAAGATCCCAAGTTGTAGATTTATGTTTTTTTTTTTTACCAGCACATTAAAATTTGAATACTGAATTTGAAAGATTAATCTAATGAATACTATCTTGTCTGCTTTGCTGACAATCTAACCGCTCCGCTGTTTGCTTTGTTGCAATTCTTGTCCGACTGCGTTACTAAACGGCCAAAACCTCCCTACCGAACTGAGTACAACCTAGGTACTCAGTCTCAGAAAGCCTTCCAATTGAAGCAATTTGATTCCTCCGTGCCCAAAAACTTTCGTGTAATCAAGACTTACAGTGTCCCGAAATTGCTCTCAACTCTACTACCCCCCAAATGGTTTTTCCCTTCTCCTTTTATTTCTTCATCCACCGCCTTCTTTTCATCTCCGTGTCAATATTTTGGTTACGTGTAACTTTCATGAAATCAAATCTCATTTGATTTCGTTGATTTTTTTTTATTTGGATATGGTAGTTTGAAATAAGATTTTATTTATTATTATTAATTTTTTGAAACAAATTAAAATTATTAATTTTTAATTAATTTATATTATTATTTTATTAATTTTAAATTGTAAATTTTAATCTGTACTTTCAAATTAATATTTTTTGCTGGTTTTAAGGACTTACCATATATATGATACTCTGGTGAGGTATTACTTTATTACCTTAATTTATTTCTCCTCCTGTAGTAACTAGTTTACATATAGTGCGATACATGCAGGTCCATGCATACGTAGCTATCGTATGGAGTTCTCATATGTATGCTAATACTCGTATTTTATTTATAGACGGGTCATTACAAGAAACGTGACCCCCAGAAAATGGAAACGCGATCGAAATGTCATATATATATATATATCTATAATATATATATATATAGTCAAATATTAAATAACACACTATTTTCCAAGAAAATAAAGAATGAGACATATAAATGACATTTTAGAAGGAAATCCAAATTTATATTAACTCCAACAGATGATTAGATGATGCAAATATCGAAAAGTAGCCTTTATAGATGTGGCTTTACATCCAAGGCTTCAAAATCAACCTTTATATGTGAGGCTATATGTGCTAAAACTGAAATAAAACATGAGTTTAAGACAATTATGGCTACATTAACATATCATTACTAATAACCTCCTCATCCTCATCAGCAAAAATGGAACAAGATGCTTGTTCAATAGAAGATGCAACTCTACTAGTACTTCCAGTTGCACTTGCACCACCACTGGCACAAATATCTAGATTAGAAAGAGAGAGCTCTAAATCTGGACATTTGGGTGTTAGAAGGTGCCCACGCCCTTTTTCACCCCTTGAGCTGGCCAAAAAAGCTAAAAAAAAATAATTATTTTCACCTTTCTGCTGCCCAAAACGTGGCCTACAGTAGCCAAAACGGGGCCGAAACGTCGTCGGCCGTACCGTACGATGTTTCGAAATAGTGAAATGCCGTACTTGCACCACCACTGGCACAGATATCTAGATCAGAAAGGGAGAGCTCTAAATCTGGACATTTGGGTGTTAGAAGGTGCCCATGCCCTTTTTCACCTCTTGAGCTGGCCAAAAAAGTAAAAAAATAATTAATTTCACCTTTTTGCTGCTCGAAACGTGCCTTGCAGTAGCTGAAACGGGGCCGAAACGTCGTCGGCCGTACCGTATGATGTTTCGAAATAGTGAAATGCTGTACGGTGCGGCCAATGGCGTTTCAGTCGCGTTTCAAAGTCGTTTTGGCATTTCGGGCCGTCCAAGCTACCGGTACACCACCTTTTAGGCATTTCCTTCAACATAGCTCTGGGAGTTGGGGTTCTCCACTTGGTCCCTGGTTAACACCTTACCTTTGAAGCAGGGCCATTGTAGCATCGTTGATGAGATCTGAGTGTTGGGGTAAAAGTGCTGAGCTGACGGCTTCAAAGCCATTGCCAAATCTCTTGCTATGGGGGTTTTCTATTTGCCTTTTTTTGTTGAGCTGGGTGAGTTGGGTCTAGGTTGGAGGAGGCATAGAGAGGAGGTTTCGCATTCTTACATAGATTGGAGCTATGGAGAGCGTCCGTTATTGAATCCATTGGAACCCATGACATCATGAGAAGTCACACTTTGCCCCATAACCAAAGGGGCCATAGTTGAGTATTTGTTCAATATTCTTTGGGAGGTTGAATTCCACAACAAAAAACCATTTTGCGGATGGGTAGATGTAGGGTTATTTGATTTTTGGCTTCCACATTTTGAAGATCCATTGTTGTTAATCAATTGACTCTGGCTAGAGGCCATTGAATTTGCATACCAATGCCTATTCTTGTGGGAAGTTGGACTGCTCATTTGTGTCTTCAACCACTATGGTGGACAAAGCTAAGCACTTAATTTACCATTCAAACTTTGGGGGTCAGGGGTTCTCCACTTGGTTACTGGTTAATACTATGTCTTTGAAGGAGGGCCATTGTAACAAAAAGTTGATGAGATCCGAGTGTTTGGGTGGAAGGGCTGGGCTGATGGCTTCAAAGCCACTGCCAAATCTCTTGCTAGAGGGGTATTCTACTTGCCTTTTTCCATCGTGAGCCGGGAGAGATAGGTCGAGGAGGGAGGGGGCATAGAGGGGACCGAGGTCATGGTGACGACCATTGGGTGGGATTTGCAAAGTAGGATGAGTTTGGTGGTGTCAATCTGTTTTGTAGGGCTGGGGATTCATTGGGACATTGACATAACCAGGATGAATCGTGAAACTGTAGCTGTGGAAAACCTTTCTGGAAGTCTCATTGTCTCAATATCATGATATCACTTTAATCTTAATCTATAGACTTTGTAACTCCAGTGTTATGCTTGCAATATGTATCCTGATTGATTTTACTGAGATTTATTGTGGGTGATTTCTGATCCATTTTAATGATCCACTGATGACATTCTATTTTAATCAGTAGAAGTTATTCTATTCTTTTGACCCATATGAAGATAATTTATAGTATAATGGTGGTCTTATCACTATCAGTATCACTACTGCATAACAAAGTGACAGTCAGTCAAAATGTGTTCTAATGTCAGATTTGGTTTTTATTCCCTCTCTGCAAAAGCATGGTTGTTGGAAATGAATGAGAATAATTCCTGGTTCTATCAAACTGATTGGGCTTTTAATTGAGGCACCCTGCTAATAGAATTAATTCCGAGTACCTATATTTGAGCTATTGTCATGTAACAGAAGGATTATTTTCATTTTCTGACATGAAGGTCAGATATAAGTGTGTGTATGTTTGTATGTATGCTATGAATTTTAAATATAAATGAATTTTGACTTGAAAGTGAACGTTGACTTGTGGTTCAAACGTTAAGATTTTGCCACATATAGCTATGGAAAACTTTTTCTATGGGCTAATGTGTTGGGCAGGTTTTCTAAAATCATGCCTCTATCTATATCACCGTAGTCTTATTAATCTGCTTTGATTCTATGTTCATTGCTCACAGTCATGAATGTCCAGATAATAAATGTATATGCACATATATACACAGGCATCCAGTGCATGCTTGAGGGATAAACCTTAAAAATGTATTATTTAGGAAGCTGATTCAGATCTGTTGCTGTTTAACCTTGTACAGGGAACGTGGGGCTCGTGCTCTCGAAGAAAGGTTGGCTTCTGCAAAGGCAAGCCAAACAGTCAAAGCGAATGATGACTCAACGGATGATGCATCAGAGAATGTTTAGTAGTTTATCCTGAAATCTTTTCTCTTTCTACTCTTGATATATCTTGTAGGAGGGCAGATTACTGAAGAATGCTCAAGGGATTTGAAAATCCCTTTCGAAATTCAGGTCAAGCATGTTCCTGAGAGTTTTTGTAACCACGTGGAACAACTTGATTATTGTTCCACACATTTCTGTGTTTTTTTGATTGATTAAAAAAGAACTATTCTCCTCTTTCTATACATACATGCGTTCCATGTATGCATATGTGCAAATTGTGTATTGTTTCAAGCTAGTGTTGAATAATGCGCGTTTGGGTTGTGCAACTACAGAGTTCTCTTAAATTAGATGTCGGTAAAAATGTAATACAAGCCAAATATTTCTTTGCATCATTTGGAATCTTCTCGTTTTAAGTAATATATAATCACTGCAAGTGTAGCTGTTCTCTTTGCAGGATTTCTTAAAAATTGATTCCGAATCATTCTAATTTTCTGTAGACCGTCTCAATAGGCAAATACCTTATGCTATACAAATGCAGTTTTATTTTTGGTAGTCATTTTCAAAGTTCAGATGCTTGAAATACAATATATCATTATACTTTGGCGGGGTTCCTCTATGTAAGAGGGCTCAAATATATCCAAGACTTCAACATTCTCAACTATGCATGAGCAGCACTTCTACACGTTACACTTTGTCCATCTTATCCCACTTTTTTATACTATGTTCATGGAGGCATCAAATTCTTAGCTGATGTATATTGGGTGAGCAACCTTTGAAATAATTTAAGTTTTATCAGTAAATTTTTCATTAAAAAATGCCTTTTCCACCGTCAAATTTGATTGCAGTTAGATAAGTGTGGGCTCCAAATAGTCAAATCCCATTAGCAGCACTGGATTTCAAGGGTTTCATTCTATAAGGCAGCCAAGGTTTGAAACTTCTTGTAGTTGGGAAGATATGCCAAAAGGAAAAATCTAGCCATGTAAAGTGTTGATGTGGCTAGGCTGGGTGTGATCCCCATGCGATTTTGATGGTTTAGATGTCCTTGGGTTGCGGTTTTTTAGATCTCAACCTGGTTCTGCAAGTCATGGTCAAGCCAACAAAAAAAAAGTATGGACTTTGAATATAGTTCCATAGTCAGAGGATAAATGATGATCATTTTGAGCTTGTAAGTATGTTTAATAGTAATGTTAAGTAGGACGCAGTGTCATAACCACATTAAGATTTTAATGCCAATAAATCCTATAAAATAGAGACATAATTATTCTTCAAGGAATCAAATGTTCAAGTAACAAACCTTGCGACATTGGTAAATTTAATTGGTTCATAGAAAATCAATTACTAACATGGTAAAAAAAATAAGCCTTTTTAGCTTATCAAGAAGCAGATATGCATTGTGTCGAGTTGATGAACTACAAGCTATGTAGATTGACATGTTTTGACTTACATCAATGTGTCTGACCTTGCGTATTGGATCTACAATCTTGATATTGTTATAATAATAATAATAATTTAATTTAATTTTAAGGTCACAACCAAGCCAAACACCAAATTGGTGCATGGGACCTCCTTGTTTGTGGGACAAGGGATTTGACTTTGTTCAGTGATTTGATTGCTAAAGTCTACAGAGGCGTACATACTCTATTGCCCTTTGAATTTGAACTTAGGACCTTTTAGGAGGAAACAAATGCTTTTGACAATTAGGGCCACTCAAGTTGTATTGATATAACAACAGGCTGTTAATATAGCTGGATATCACAAGTCAAACAAGGCATGCGTAAAAACACTTTGTAACCAGAGGGAATGGTCTCTCTTCAGTGCCCATTTAAGGATTGACTTCTTGTATGTTAAATTATGGTATGTTCTATTCTTAGAACAATTTACTTCAATTCTTCTTATTAGCCCAATGTCAATTCTCAGTATAGCAACCACATTAACATAAAAGAAAAATGTTGATAGAACATAAATGAAATCAATAGAAGACAAGCCAAGACAAGAGACACAAGATGTGGCGTTAGCCAGGGACAAACCCCAATGCGGGAAAACCCTTTGATCAATTCTTCTATATTCTTCAATAATTCATCAGAGAGAGATATAGTACTATATCACAAATATGTGATTTACAACAACGTAATGAAACCCTTGAACATCAATAGCAAAGGTGATCAATCAACTCCCAAAATGCCCTCAAGACAATCTAGGAGAACTCGGTCTCCAACAATAGTAATGGCAGCCCAAAATAGTCAATGTAAGATGGTCAAAACAACAATGAATGCTACAACAAACTGCATCGAACCCTAACCAGTTAACGCTGTCATAAATGTGCCCTCCGACAAGTCAACGTAGGTTATCCCTAGCCTAGGAGAGGTTTCCCACTCAAAGCCGCAGTCAATGGAGGCAATACGCTGGTCAATGCAGGCTTAAGTTACCCCAAACATGATTGCTGCACCTTCCTGCGTCCTTGCTGCCCTATTTGCGTCCTCTCACAATGATGCCCTAGCCGCACACTCTTTCCCATGTGAGAGTTGCATCCTTTTTCCTTCCTATACCCAAGAGACAAGGAGAGAGAAGGTATGTGAGGATGAGATGAGTGATCTGATGCCTCAAGGTCTCCTCTATTTATATCCCATGTTGAGGTTTAGCTAGGGGTATGCAACACTATTTTACATGCTGGTCGACCTTGACAAATTGTCAAGAAATACAAATAAATTCATATCTCCATGAATACATGTTAGAATCGGATGATCGTTAGATCAATCCTACACCTCTCGATGAGAGGAATCCAAGAAAAATATCAGCTGCCATAAATAATATGACCCACATGGAGTTTGGTTCTAGTTGCCAATTTTAACACTCCCTGTCAACTAGGGAGAACTCCATCTGCTAATCCATTTGTTTGTTGGTACTATCTCAGCCATCAAATGCACTTCCCTGCACTGCTTGGCTCTGCTCTACTTTGTTGAACTATGAAGAAGAAGAAATGATCGAGAATGTATTGTACTATCCTCTATTGACCCAGAGTCAGTGCCAGATAAAAGAGAGTGCCCAATAGCACTCTCATTGACCCGAAGTCAGTCCCAATGAAGAGTGTGTCATACCACTCTTATTGACCTGAAGTAAGTTCCAAAAGTGAGTGAGTTATATCACTCTTACTAACCCAAAGTCAGTTCCAATTGATACTAGATCAATGTCATCCTAGCATAGGGAGTACAATAGATACACGATGCATCCATTGATACTACTATGGTCCCTATCCTCATTTCCCTACTCATTGGCCAGATGAGAGGTACTTCCCATGAGTCCCAGACTGCATGGGTAGGATGTCTAGGCAGGAGAAGGATGAACCACTCATCTTGCCCACATGTCGCCATGGGGTATCGCAGGGGAAGGCTAAATCATTCATCCTGTACATAGTGCACCACTAGGGGAGGCTGAGTCACCCTATGGTCGCTTGTCGCTCCAAGAAGTACCCCAAGCCCCCTGGAGCTCCTGTAGCTCACTGTATGCATCATACAAGACCCTCATAAGAGGGTCTCTCAACGACTCCTAGTCGTTCTCGAAAAGTCAAGACTTTGTCCTTTCCCAGGGGCTTCGTGAGAATGTCGGCGACCTGCCCAATATGATGGAGCCTTATTGCTCCTCGCTGTACATATCCTGGATAAAGTGGTGCCTGATATCGATGTGCTTGGAGCGATCATGAAATACGAGATTCTCGGATAAACAAATCCCACTCTGGGTGTCACAGAGGATCACGGTAGTATCCAATGTATGTCCAAACAACTCACTGAAGAGCTTCCTCAACCAGACAGCCTCACAGGAGGCCATACTCGCAACAATGTACTCTGCCTCAGCAATGCTCAAAGCCACCAACTTATGCTTCTTGCTCATCCAGGATATTGAGGAAGAACCCAAAGAGAAACAACACCCAACAGTGCTCTTTCGGTCCACCACACTGCCTGCCTAATCAGCATCAAAATATCCATGTAGCCTCACATCTCCGGCAATGTATCTCAACCCATGAGTGATTGTCCTCCGAAGATATCTCAAAATATTCTTGGCACCAATCCATGTGAGTGATGAGGCTCAACCATATATTGGCTCAACGTGTTAATTGCAAAACATATATCTAGACGGGAGTTGACCAAAAACATCAACGCTACTATGAGTTGACGATACTCAGAAGCATTACCCAATATAGGTCGGGCAACACTATTGCATACCTTCTTGAAGTTAAGCTCTATCAGGGTAGTCACGGGCTTGCAGTGCACCATACCAAATATCTCCAAAATCTTCACCACGTATTTTCCTTGAGATAGGAAAGTTTCTCCTGGCCTTTGCCAGACTTCTAGCCCTAGGAAATAGTGCATCAGTCATAGGTCCTTCATCTCAAATTTGGAAGCCAACTCCTTCTTACATCTGTGAATGAGAGGGTTTTCACCTGCCAGAAAGAGGTCATCAACATACAACACCAATATGAGAGGCTTATCATCCTAAACCTTAAAGTAAAGGTTTGGATCGACTTCACTCCTAGTGAATCCCAACTTCATCAAGTAGCTATCGATCCTCTCATACCAAACTCGGGGTGCTTGCTTAAGCCCATAGAGGGCTTTCTTCAACCTGCATACGTGAGATTCCCGATTATGAATCTCAAACCCTTCGGGTTGTTCCAAATAGACTTCCTCTTTAATCGAACCATGCAAGAACGCGGTCTTGACATCCTCTGATGTAGGTTCCATCCTTGCAAAGCGACAAGGCTATGATTGAGCGGATAGTGGTGTATCGGGTAACAGGTGCAAATATCTCGTCATAATCTACACCTTCGTTTTGAGAGAAGCCTCGAACAACAAAGCGAGCTTTATATTTTTCAACACTCCCATCAGCTCCATGCTTTATTTTGTAAAGCCACTTCGAGGTGACAATTGTTTTGTCTTGGGTCTGGGGACCACATCTCAGGCATCATTTTTCATGATGGACTCATATTCCTCATTCATAGCATCCTTCCATACTTGATGCTTCATGACTTATTCGAATGATGAAGGCTCGTTTTGAATGATGGTGATCATAATGGTCAAGTATCCTTGATACCTGGTTGACTTCTTACTTTCACGGAAAGTCCCTCTGGGTGTAATATGTCTCTCGACATCTTCAAGAGTCCCCCTAAGCCATGATGGCCTCTTCCTAGAAGAGGAAGGCTCTTGCGGAGGGGGATCAATGGGATCCATAGGTTCTTCCACATCGGGCATCGTCTCATCTTCTTTTTCATTCGACTTCCTGGTGTCATCCTCTTTATCTTTCCTTAGAATAGGAAGATTGTCAACCTTGCTAAGAGCCATATCTTCGTCAAAGATGACATGATGACTTATCTTGACTTCCCTTTGACTAACCACATAGATTCTATAGCCCTTAGAATTTTCACTATAGCCCACGAAGATTCCTTTCTTTTTCAGATGCACCCAATTTGCTCCTTTTCTCTTTCAGCACATGAAAATATACAGGACTTCCAAAAATTCTAAAATGAGAGACGTTGGGTTTCTTACTAGTGAACATTTCTTCGGGAGTCTTGGAATCCAATGCTTGATGAGGGCATCGATTTTGAACATATACGACGGTATTCGCAGCTTCGGCCCGTAGAAACTTCGGAAGCCTTTGATCATGGAGCATGGCACGAACAACTTCCACAATGATTCTTCCTTTCCGCCACAACATTCTGGTCAAGAGCGTATGGTGTTGTGGTCTCCCTCTTAATGCCAACTTCTTTGCAAAAGTCATGAAACTCATTGGATTCATACTCGGTCCCATTATCAGTCCTTAAGATCTTGATCATTTTCTCGGTTTGATTCTCGATCAAGGCTTTGAAGTGACAGAACCAGGAGAACACTTCATCCTTCTTTTTCAAGAAGTATATCCAAGTCTTGTGAGAATAATCATCTGTAAAAGTGGGATAATATAGATATCCTCCCAAAGAGTTCACATGCATCATACCAGATATGTCGGAGTGAACCAATTGCAAAATGTCAGAGGTCTTGCTATGGCTAGAGGGAAATGGTCCCATTTTGAGCTTTCCTTCGACACATCCCAGACATACACTTTCATGCTCTATTTTGAACTCGGGAATCCCTGTCACCATGTCTCACATCGGGTAGAGCCTTATAATGAAGGTGGGCAAACCTCCGATTCCATAGTTCAAACAGAAGAGATGTGTCGCAAGACATGACTCCCAACGGACTTCCTCCAATTTGATATAAAGAGTCAACTTGAAACCCAAGAGTGAAAGCATCTTTAAAATTCTTTTTTCACACACGTACCTTGCCATCGATGAAGGCCACCTTGTAGCCTTTGCCTTCCATTGTCGAAATGGACACCAAGTTCTTCTTGAGATCAGGTACATATAATACTTCTTGCAAATAAATTGTGTTACTTTGATTTAATTGAAGAGTAACATTCCATACACCCTTTATGAGATAGGTGGAATTGTCTCCAAGAATAATCTCCAAGTTTGTCTCCTTCTCTATCAAATTAGAGAGAACTTCCTTGTAACTAGTGAAGTTCCTTGAGGCAGCACTATCAATAAGCCAATTGCCCAACGAGTCCGGGGGAGAGGTAGTGGAGAGGGCCGATATCAAATAATACTCATCTTGCTTATTATTAACAACATTTGATTCATCGCTAGAGTTCCTTGCTTTCTTGGAGGGTTGACCACTTCCTTGATTTCTTGCATTTCTCTTTCCTTTGCCATTGAACCTGCCATTCCTTTGATTGTGGTTGGAGTTGCCCCAGGAGTGATTTTGATCATCGTCATGTGATGAGTCCTTTCTATTTGGACACTCCCTTGCATAGTGGCCAAATTTATTGTAAACGAAGCATTTTCCCTTCCTTCCACCCTTCAATCCGGTCTTTCCTTTGAAGTGACCTTTAGACCCAGAGTTATTTCTTCTTTTGGCATGAGAGGAGAAAGCAATGGGATTGCCTTTACTTGAAGGCATTTCTTCCTCCACCATCCTTGTCTCTTCTTGAATGCATCTCGCCATCAATTCCTTAAATCCTAGAATTTGATCATTGTTGAGAAGATTGGTTCTAAATACATACCATTCAGATGGGAGCCCTCCAAGAGTACAAATAGTTAGTTCCCTGTCATAAATGACTTCTTCAATTGATAGGAGATCATTTTTGATCTCAATGATCCTTAAGAAGTAGGATTGAATATCCTCATCCTTGCCCTTCTTAATATCCTTCAGCTTATTTTTGAGGAACAAAACTTTATTTGCATCACTAACTTTAAACAAGCTTACTAATCTGTCGTAGATCTCCTTGGAGGTGTTCAACTCGGAAATGTAGGCCACCAGATGCTTGTCAATTGAGTCCTGAATGATCTTCTTTGCTTTTACTTCACCCTTAGTGTACTTGTTCCTTGTAGCAGCTGGTGCATTTGATGGAGGTTCTGTAATTCTGCCCCTCACATGGTCCAACACGTCTTGCTCTTCCATTGTCAAATCAGGAGACATCTTCCATCTGTGATAGTCAGACTTCTCACGGAGCTTGTCTTTGGCGGGGAAGTGTGTTGAGGAAACCATGAATCCTTTTGAATTTTTCCAACTATCTTTGGTGATTTCTCTTGCTCTTGCTTGGGATTTGTCTTCACCTCAGCTCCGATACCATGTTAAATTATGGTATGTTCTATTCTTAGAGCAATTTACTTCAATTCTTCCTATTAGCCCAATGTTAATTCTCAGTATAGCAATCACATTAACATAAAAGTAAAATGTTGAAAGAACATAAATGAAATCAACATAAGACAAACCAAGACAACAAACACAAGGTGTGGCGCTAGCCAGGGACAATCCCCAATGCGGGAAAACCCTTTGATCAATTCTTCTATATTCTTCGATAATTCAACAGAGAGAGATAGTACAATATCACAATTCTGTGATTTACAACAGCAGTAATGAAACCCTTGAACAACAATAGCAAAGGTGATCAATAAACTCCCAAAATTCCCTCAAGACAACCTAGGAGAATTCGGTCTCCAACAACAGTAATGGAAGGCCAAAACAATGAATGTAAGATGGTTAAACAACAACGAGTGCTACAACACACTGCAAACAACCCTAACCAATGAATGCTGTCATAAATGTACCCTCCAAAATGTCAACGCAGGCTGTCCCTAACCTAGGAGAGGCTGCCCACTCAAAGCCGCAGTCAATGGAGGCAATATGCTAGTCAACGAAGGCCTAAATCACCCCAAACAAGATTGCTACACCTTCTTGCGTCCTTGCTACCCTAACTGCGTCCTCTCACAATGATGGCACAACTGCGTCCTCTTTCCCACGTGAGAAATGTGTCCTCTTTCTTTCGTATACCCAAGAGACAAGGAGAGAGAAGACATGTGAGGATGAGATGAGTGATCTAATGCCTCAAGGTCTCCTCTATTTATATCCCACGTTGAGGTTTAGTTGAGGGTGTGCAACACTATTTTACATGCTGGCCAACCTTGAAAAATTGTCAAGAAATACAAATAAATTCGTATCTCCATGAATACATGTCAGAATTGGATCATCGTTAGATCAATCCTACACCTCTCGATGAGAGGAATCCAAGAAAAATATCCGCTGCCATAAATAAGATGACCCACATGGAATTTGGCCCTAGTTTCCAATTTTAACATTTTACCTACAAAATGATAAAGCAATTATGGAAAAGTTAGTGTGTGTGTAATCCTACTTGAGCATGGAAATGATCCATACAGATTGAATTATAAGTCTGCAACCTTGTACTAGTGACAAAGGTGCAATGATTGTACTCTACGATATGATACCCCACCCCACTTGGATTGTAATGCTACTAATGTATTACAACCATGAATAAGAGGATTCTTATAAAGATAAAATTTTCCTGGTGTATCCTTTAATTTAACCAAATCATAGCCTAATTTTAAAGAAAATAAAGGGACTCCAGTGAGGGAAATATTATGATTTGACATAAATATAGAAGTGGATTATGAGCCCACTTGTAGGGAGGTCACAAGGTTTGGACTCATAATACTCGACAAAGGTTGTCCTACAATTGACCTCAAAGAGAATCACTTTACTAGTATAAATAGGGATTAAGTAGGCCTCATTACACATATCATTATATTTCTCCTTGTTGATAAATTTATGAAGCTTTTAACCTATAATTTTTTTTTCTTGGTAAAACTATTCTATTATATACAAAAACAGAGTACAAATACATTCAAGTTGTCTAGAAGATCCAGCTGCCTGGAAGAATGGCAGCATGGAACAACCACTTGTAGCAAAAGAAGAGGGCGAACATGACCGTTAGTCATTCCCACACAGGGGCGATAGCAAACAGAAGAACAATCCCGCGCAGGGGAATTCATAGAATTTGACATAGAGTATCCATCCAAATGTTACGAAAACCGGCCTTGAACAGCAGCGTTGGCACAATGCCACATTGACACATTAACACAAAAACATTTTGACACGAAGACAAAGCCAAAAAGGAGTAAGCAAAATCCCTTCCGAGCAGCATGACCTGAGACAGAGCAGCAGTTAATCTTCCGGAACCTCCTCCACAATTCTGCACCAACCATATTCTTCCGCTTCCTGAGCTTGGACCTTCTTCGCCGCAATCGTGTCGGGCTCCATCTAGACGTCCTCCTTCTGAATGTGTGGTCTTTCCATTGCCTTCCCCGGGTCTGCAGAGGGCATCTCCATAGCCTTCGCGACATTGGCTGGTGAGGTAAACTCTTGATGTGCACTGGTTTCGCCCTCGTCTTGGGCTTCATCTGTGAATAGCACAAAGACGTGGGCGTTGATACGGGGGCAATTCAAAGGGCTGTTGAAGGTGAAGACTGCTAAACTGAAAAAAGGCGAGGATGAAGACCTAGGAGAGCTAGCTTCCAGGTGTTGGCTCTGTCTCAGAAAGCTAGAACCTCCTGCATAAGGGCGATGCTAGTGGTAGTGGCAGTGAGGAAAGGTCTCCGCCTCGGCTGAAGGGCGCGAGGACCCTCCTCGATTGGAGCCACGACGACTTAGCATTAGCTGCCACGGCCTAACCATATTAACAGGACTGGGCAGAGCCGAATTGGGATGCAGAAAGCCGAGAGAATCGAAAACAGGCTGGGTATTCAAACCAGGGCGGGGCAGAGCCGAATTGGGATGTAGAAAGCCGAGAGAATCGAAAACAGGTTGGGTATTCAAACCAGGGCTTAAACTCAACAACGCCAGAGGCGGCAGAAGAACCCCAAACCATACCTGAATGAACATGGTAACGCCTGTGTTGCCACCGTTAATATTGTCGTTGCCCTTGCCTCGAAGCACTCCCGCCATTAATATGGTCTGCATGTTTGTCGAGGAGCCGAGCCCTGTTGCGCAGTGGAAAATGGACGGAGCATAAATGCTCCTTTGTTGCCGTCCTTTGTAATTTAACCCAATCCGCCGGGAATGTCCCTCTCCTCCAGCGTACAGGTCACCTCTGTGCATGGCGGGCAGGTGGCATCCCCTGCACACCCGTCCCATCACCTTACTAACGCCACTCAACACCCGCATCCGAGGTTTTAACCTATAATTTTAAATGAAAGTAACTTTCGGTAATAAAATTAATGTATATCTTGTCTCATGGTTTTGGTCTCAGCCAAAAGTTGTAGGCATTGATGTAAATATAAATTTATTTTGGCTTCTCTTTTAGAAGATATGACACTTTTAAATCTTTCCAAGACACTTCATTCTTGTGTTGTTTTTTTGATATGATAGGTCTAATATTAAAAAATCATCATTGAGCCTTCCTTTACTTTCAAAATTGGTGCTCATAAGCTTGTACTAGATTTCTCCTTATAGTAGTAGAAGAAGAAGAAGAAGAAGAAGAAGAAGAAATTATTTTAACGTCCACAAGGCTAAAGATAACCTATGGGACAAGTTGCTTCACCCCCTGATTCCTGTATTCGACCCTTTCTTGTGAAGCCCCACAATAAAATCTCCTAGCTTCTTGACAAACCCCTCATTGAATAAATTATCCCAAGAGCTAGCTACTAGAATATTTTCATAAATTTCCTTGCTATCTTTGAAGGTCTCACATTCAAAAATGAAATGCTTTTTTGTTTCCACTTTTCCAGAAGAGAAAAAAATACATACGCTTTCTTCCCACACTTCTTTTAGCCTTTTCCAGTGCCCTGTTTCACAATGAAGTTTATGAGAACTAGTCCTTAATTGAGCAATACAAATTTTGGCTCTCCAAAAAATACTGGCCCCTATGTACGCTTTTTGTTGATGATTATGAGAGGGATTAAACTCTT
Source organism: Pinus taeda (assembly GCA_000404065.3). NCBI lineage: Eukaryota > Viridiplantae > Streptophyta > Pinopsida > Pinales > Pinaceae > Pinus > Pinus taeda. The sequence continues at coordinate 43,063 of APFE030552189.1, read as the reverse complement.
CAATATAGTACTTTTTCTTTCTCCCTAGCTCCTTATCCCAAGTACACTTGTGGAAATTACCCATAACAAAAGCTTTTATCTCTTTATTGTTTGTGGGACACATGTTCAAGCAAATATCCCATTTACTAAACCATTTGTTATTTTGATGCATCCGAGTCTTTTTTCTTTTGCACAATATTTCATTAAAAACAACCTTAGGCCATCTGCCCTCTTCCATCTGCTCAATTTTTCTTAGATACCTTATGACTCGCACCATAACAATTGCTTCAATAAGACCAGACCCTGTTTCACTTAACAAGATAGCATGAGGAACTACACTTTTAATTTTGAATTTGTTTGTAATCAAGTACTTCTGATTTTTCTCAATTTGTTTCCATTGTATGTTGGATGTACTACTGACCCACAGTTCACAACCATAGAGAATCACCAGAATCACTAAAAGCCCAAAAAGAGTTTGGGTGGTTTTCTAGTCCCATAACTCTGCCTCTCTACACCTATTTTGAAAAACATAAAATCCTTTCCAACCCCCCAAAGTTCTTTTCTTTCTACAACTATCCCAACTTAGATTTATGTTGATGTCAATTCCGAGGTATTTGTAATCCACAACTTCTTCGAGAGTGTTTCCTTCGAAGTAAAACTTATGTTGGTTATGTTTTCTTTTGTTAGAGAAAACCACTTCTTTCGTTTTGCTAATATTTACTTGCATCCCCACCCTTCTACAAAAATGATCAAGAGAAAGTAATTGCTCTTGCAAAACATGAGCAGATTTAGCAATTAGAATAAGGTCATTTCCATACAAACAAATCCTTATAATAAAATTTCCCAAATGGATACCGTCACCCCCTTGCGAATTTAGTCACTCTTCAAGCTTGTTGATATATAAACCAAAAATGGTAGGAGACAATGGACAACTTTGCTTGACCTTGATATCACTTCTAAAACTTTTAGAAATGCTTGTTGAAGTTCTAATTGTCTTTCCCTTGTTCATACAACCTATGCACATCTACTCTCAAATGCCTAAGAACCCCAAGTTCCTCCATTCTGTGCCAAAGCTTATCCCTAGGAATCATGTCAAAGGCTTGTTTGAAATCAACAAAGCAACAAAAGGCTTCTTCCTTTTTCTCCCAAACTTTTTCAATGATGTGCCTTAAAGTTATACCATGATCAACTATGGAATGTTTAGGTCTAAAAACTGCTTGCCCTTTAGCACGTTTATCTCTTTCTTTTGCCCACTTGTTGATTTTATTTTTTAGCATGCTTCCAAATGAATTTTCAAACAAGGGGTTTATCATTATGGTCCTATAATTGGAGGGATTATTGACGACACCACTCCTGAAAAGAGATATTGCCAGACTAGTTGTCCAATCTGTGGGGAACCCTTGTTATATGATGTTGTTGATTTTTTTTGTAATGTGAGATGCAAGAATTTTTAAGCCCCACTTTAGATATCACTGATAAATTTGTATTGGAATATAATAATTCTAGATGCAAATGGCATTTAATAGACCATTATCTTTTAGTTTTATTCATTAAGTGATGATAGACCATTAATGAATTAGTGCCATGTTTGAATTTCACCGCATGGATAATGCTAATGAATATCAAGTGGCATTGATCATTTGAAGCTTTTTATGATAGACCATTAGTGAGTGAGGACCATGCCTAAATTTCATTGCATGGATAATGCGAATGAATATTGAATGGCATTGACCATTTGGAGTTTTTGTAGCATCCTAGGTCTTTTTGTGTAATATTTTGCTTACCTTGTTTTGGACATAGTCATTTGTACATTGATGTATATATGTGGGATGTATGTGTGTTTTTTCGTTTGCATCGAGTCAAGGGTACCATGTTATTTAAATAATGTATATATGTGGAAAATTGTTAGTGCTTATGCAACATCCCTGGTGTGGGTTCAAGGCCAAGATCCCACTAAGGGATATGTAAACAATGAGAGAGTTATGTGTATATTTTTACCTAAGTAAGGAGGCTTAAGATAATGGCGTACACATGTTCATGTTGAAATTAAATAAAACAGGGAAAAATGACCAAGGAGAATACAAGATAAAACATACAATAAATCTCAAGATAGATCTCTATAAATTCCATTTACACTGAACCATGTTAATGTTGATGGCCCATTCATTACAACTCAAATAATGTGGGATTTAATCTATAGAAGCAATATGCAAAAGTTGTTTGTTTGGGGGGGTGGGGTTAAGCTTTATATGGTAGGGTGCATTTTACAACCCACATAGGGTAGATGTATAATGTAACATCTATTACATTAATCACTATATCATTATTGTGATTATAAGTCATGACGGTGCTCATTACAAATGCATGTGGAGATAGCTACATAAGGCTATGCAATATGATTCTATGTATGTGCATAAAGAACCCTAACAATTTTTAGGGGTTGGCAATGTAAAAATTCCAACCCCTTTAACTATGAAGAGGTAAAAGGCCTAGTGTAAAGATCCACATTCCATAGTAGTGCAACCATAAGATGAGTAAGATAAAAAAAGCAAACGGAGAGGAATTTGCTGCAATATTTTTTTGGGAAAATCACAATGGGAATTCACTCATATAGAGTTATATCTATATTCATATTGGATCCTCAAGTATGAGAGTTTGGATTTGTTCCATAGTGGAGTATACTAGTGCCTTGGACAAATAGAACATAATGGAATCAAAGATACACTATTTTCTATAACTAAGGAGCTGTAGCTTCAAAGTGCTCGAAGAGAGCCACCATTTCATAATATTTTCTAACTATGAGGTTTAATGAGAAAGAACTATTCTTTATTGCTGGATTTTTCCTTGAATTTCTCTAGGGGTATTTGTTATTTTCATTTCTTCACATTACTTTATAAATGTATGCATTAAAACTTTCATTGTAAAAAACAATCTTACACATAAAAACACTATCATAGTAGAGCACAACCTCACAATACAATAAACCAAACAAAAGTCACAACATAGGCTAAGGCGTTTAAAAACATATATATTGTGATGAATTGTCTAGAGAGAATATCCACAAACAATTAACATATTAAATGATATCATTATTTTTGTTTTTTGAATTCTTGTAGAAAGTTGAGATACAACAATGGAGAAATTTTTGAAGTGAGAAAAGAGTTGCAAGAGATAAATCAACGAACCCAAGGAGAGAATAAAGAGTTGAGGAAAAAAGTTTTAACACTTGAGAGAGAAAAACAAAGCACTACAAACTATAGTTAATAAATTGGAATATAAATATGATTACAAATACAATTCAATATTGAAAAATAAGTGTAGAAACATTTCAATAAAGCTCCAACACAAAAGTATACATCTTATAATTTTGAATTAACTAAAACTAAAACTATTAGTATTAATATTAATAATTACTTATTTTAATTTCACTAATTATTATATTATTAGTCATGAAACTTGTCAACATAACTATTTATTATTAATACCACTCTCACCAAAAACAATAATTAAATTTTATTACTTAATTTGGTAAAATATATTATCATTATTGATATGAATCATCAAAACCCATTATAAAAATGTTAGCATTAATTATTCTAGATGACTAATTAGATATAACTTTATAACAATGTTAGCATTAATTATTCTATATGACTAATTAGATAGAGTCGCAAAACAAAAAATGTACTATAAAAATCTACTTTAAAAGAACCACTAAGATTTCAGACGATGATGTCATCCTTACTAGTAAATATTATTGGAGGGAAAAGAAAGAAAAATAATTTTTTTAATTGCATTTCCGAATTATCTCCTTACATTTTTACTCAAATTTCCACTGTAGGTACCCGTTGGATGAAAAATTTAATTCCACATCCAAATGGTGTCTATGCTCGAAATTTGAAATTTGAGTAAACATGTAAGGAGATAAGCCAAAAATATAATGAAAAAATAGTTTTCTTTCTTTTAATTTCAAAATTCATTTCTCGTTTTATTTTTTTAACTATTATTTTATTATTTTCCATAGGAGGCCCATTTTAGATCTCAGAATTCCACATCCAACGGGTGCCTACACTCAACATCTAAATAAACATGTAAGAAGATAAGCTAAAAATGCAATTAAATAATTTATTTATTTTCCTTCATCTCTCTTATTTTAATTATTATTTTACTATTTTTCTTATGAGGCCCATCTTATATCTCAAAATTCATGTAATAGCTTTTGTTGGGAACATAATCCTTAGGGTTTTTTTTATTATTATGTAAATTTGACTTATTCACTTAAAAGAAAAGCGAAAAGCCTTAAGCGAACACCAATAGAAGTCTAAGAGACCACTGTTAGGCTCGTGAAAATAGAAGATAATATTTGATAAGCATATTATATATATAAATACTATATATATATATATATTATATATATATAATATGCTTATCAATATTATCTTCCTATTTTCACAGCCTAACAGTGGTCTCTTAGACTTCTATTGTGTTGCTTAAGGCTTTTCGCTTTTCTTTTAAGTGAATAAGTCAAAATTTACATAAAAAAACCCTAAGGTTAGTTCCCAAACAAAAGCTATTACATGAATTTTGATATATATATATAATATATAATAATATATAATATATATTTATCTTCTATTCACACAGCATAATAGTGGTGTTTTATATATATATATATAATACCACTATTTGCTAGTGAAAATAGAAATATTTGATAAGCGTTATATATATATATTAAAATATATATAATATATATATATAATATATATATATATATATATTATAAACGATTATCAAATATTATCTTCTATTTTCACGAGCCTAATAGTGGTATTAAAGCTCAAATTTCTGTTTATCTTCCTTGCTTAGTAACTCCTGCATTATGGCCTATAAGTTGAGCGTTTTTTCCCATAATATGTAGGAGTTAGTTTCTATGACACTCATGGAGGCCAAATTGTCTCTCTTATCATGTGTTAGTGCATTCTGTCAGCTCTGCCATATCTCAAACTTGTCACTTTGCCATCACTCAACCCTAACACTCCCAACGGACCTAACGCTCTTGTCTCGACTTGGTCCATGTCAGCTGCTCTTCCAGATATTGGTGGAAGAAACCCTAGCACTCTAGAGTTGGCAACACTTCCTTATTGGCTTATCCATGAGTTTCTCCACCTAGTGAGAGAGTAATTTAGGTGAGCTAGATTTTTCACTGCCATAACTCCATTCTTCTTGCACTTCTATGACATGTTGTTCACATGCACATTGTTTCTATTGAGAATTCCAACCAACCACGCATGATCTTGATGCTTGAGGGATTTTCTAGTGCAAAAGAGATGTGTACATGTTGTTGATGCACTGTGTGATGGGATGCATATTATACATCGAAAAAACTTGTGGGATGCATTGAAATTGTGGTCTCAATTATATCTATTAGGCTGTACGTTTACTCTTGCATGTGGTAGCCTTGAGTTTTATTGTGGAGACTTCTCTTTTGATGATGGGGGAAAAATTGCTAGCTGATATTATAAGTTGGTTTGAGCTTCAAGAGTAAGAATGGAAAGATAGGGCATGATGATGTTACACGAATGTACCAATACTAGTGGAGGTGTTAAAATATTAGTAGGTGAAAAGAATTTTAGTTGGATCTAGTTTTACAATGGTGATTTGTTTGAACAAGTCAATCTATGGTGTGGACCAATCAACTTTGATTGGAGGTAGAAGGCCCTTTGGTTTCAGAAGAAAATGACATAACTATTATAACTGTGGATCTTTGTTCTGCAACACTTGCAACAACAAGAAGGCAACCAAAACATCTTTACCACCAAACCGTATCAAGCCCTATCGTGTTTGTGATCCTTGTTTCTTCGATTAAGAAAAGCAGTCGACTTTGGGTTCACATTAAATGGTCCCTTACCTAGAAGAGTGAGATAATACAACAAAATTAATGGACGACAAAGAAGTAAAGCAACCAAGTTGAGCTCGAGAATTTGATGTCACACCGTTAAGTTCTGGTTTGCAGTGTAGTTTCATCACATTTGATGGGTTTATTGATGGATGTGTTCCAAATCTATTACTTTTGCTAACATTAAGGCAACCTTCACTATAAGACATTCATAACTGGTAAGGACATTCACAATTGCTTTCTTCTTCTTCTGCCTCTATTTTTCTATTGGTAGTTTGGTGCTTGTAGATATGAAGGGTAAACCTTTCCTACAATAACTAGATGTTTTTTAAGGTTTCCTCCATAAAGATAAAGGGTATAAGTAGCTAACTATTTTTGTTGACTTGTCCTTAACATACCTCTATGTTGGTCTCTTCTATTTGCATCATATTGAATTCAATTTCCACATATGATCCTTGTGGTATCCTATTTGTCAAACTAGTTGACGAAATATAGAAAGGAATTAAGCAAACTGACCAAGGTCTTCTAAGTTGGTTATTCTACAGAAAAACATGGCTATTCAGATAATTTTTTTTGTAAGCTTCATAAATATAATTCCATTATTGATAACAGATATTACATTGATATCTCCTTTTCATCAAAAGGCACTTTAGGATCCCATATTTCCAACATTTAAGACAAAAAGTTCACCATTACTAACTGTAAAGACCATAGGTACCAAAATTTACTTCTCAGAGGCTTGTTAAATTTTTTAAAGAGGACAATACTAGAAAGAGAAGGTTTCTTTAAAGACATAATGAGGTTATTACCCATGTATAATTACATTGCATGCATTATACTATGAGTAAAATATACATCAAACTAGTGTTTGAGAATGACATGCCAATAACCCGTGATGATAAACTAGACCATAAAAACGAGTAGCAGCCAATTTTTAAAAAGGAAGTGCAAAAACCATGAGAAGTTGTTAATTTGAGATGACAACTAGAGAGAGTGGAGTAGAGTTGCCTTCGGGCAAGATCCCAGCTGGAGCATTGATGACTGTTGGTGCTTCAAGTTGCGCATCATACTTGGTATCTAAGTCAAACACCACTAAATGCTCTATCCGTGTTAACCTGGCCATAATATCATCCAAATTGTATCGAATGTCCCAAAGAATTCTCTTGATTTCCTCGACTTGCAAATAACAGATAATTGTCGAATTGTTTGTTGTGAATTACCATATGAAGCAAGGTTTCTCATTGACAATGCATAGACAATGAGTGAAGGAAGTGGATCCTCCTCTTTCTAAATGTTCATGGGTCAGGAATCCATCTGAGGCGAATGCCATTGATCTTAGAGTCAGAAAAATATGATTGGTCCCCAAACTCCTTTTTCTCTAAGTGAAGAATTTCACTCCTCACTTTAGAGGGAACTGAATCGAAGCGGTAAGCCATTAAATCCCAACCTAAGAGACACCGAGGAGGATGAGCCTGAAGCAGCACCACGATGGCTGGGTAGGCATTGCCTGGGGGCCATGTATAGAAAAAAAACTAGGACTATGGACAAACAAAGGAGAGACAAAGAAGAGATAATGATAGACAAACAATGTTACTGGAGTGACGAAACTGAAGATAATAAAGGCGTCATCGACCATGAAAAGGAAGAGAACTATTTTTTAGTAGAGGGTATGACACAAAATAATGAGGCTCAAACTGACTTGTGCACCCTACCTCCCAAAGAAATAGATTTCCCGGAGGATAAAAACAAATTAAACCTAGGAAACTTGCGGTAGTTTTGACAAGCACCCGACGCTTGACTATATCAGAACCAGATAGAAAATGCACTAGGGTACTAGATGCCACAAACCAATACATGAAAGTTGAAAGAAATAACTACGAAATTAGAAATTTGGGGTGATGAGGTGGGTAGAACAATGACAAACTCAAAAGAGGGACCTATCATTGTGTTGTAGAGAAAAAAAAACAAAGAACATTGAAACCTGCATGGACCAGAAGGACTACAAAGGAGTTATGACACAAATAAACCAGTAGATGGTAGACAAGAACCAAATTGTGTTGCAAGGTAGTGCATAGACAAACCTTCATTCAAGACTATAGACTCCCACCTCAGCATCCCAGGTCACTACGACAATTGGATCCCTTCCACATCCAAATGAGCAATGCTTAGAATCCACCACCCTAAGAGTAATCCCATATATTTATAAAGGGGTGAATACATGAGAGGATTAAACAAATGGGAGAGAAAACCAGAATGTGCAAAAACCACAAAAGGAAAAGTGTATATCATGGCACACATTTTAATAGAGTCATTAAAATCCTAAGTTATGTGCTCATGTATGCAATTTTCCTTGTATATGTCAGCGTCACTGCGTTTCGTAATCAATCCTACATGAGAGAGAGAAACCATAACACTCTGTGATGGGAGAAAGCTGTGAATAAAGGGGATTCCATACTAAAACCCCACTACTACCAATTTCCTACATTTAAAGCGATATGATGAGGGTAGGTGAGGCTGAGGCTGAGGGATGAGAGGACGCCACTCTTGGATGGGATCCAGATAAGTGGAAAACATGGCTCTCATACCTAGGTCCACTATCCAATTCACCGTTCTATTTGTGAGCATGTCAATCATATTACTTGTCGTGCTTGAGAGCCTCAATACCACCCCCATTGGGGAATGGCTATTTAGATATAATAGGGAAGAAAAGTTTGATATTAGATATGGGTTATATAATATTTTCAAGTACAATGCATCAATTTATATTGATGTCGAATATTCAAAAGATTAAAGGTAATAAGAAGTTTGATTTATATAGTTTTTAAATCATATCAAAAAGGAGGAAGCAAGGTTACCTACATCACATGTGATTGTCTCATTCTCCACCATTGCACATTATCTTATCAATCATATCTAGCATTATCAATGTTTAAGAAATATTTTCATGAAGTTAGCCCCATTGAGCAACTTCCATTTTTTTGAAAATAAGTTAATTGCAATATAAACAGGTGTATTCTTGGTTGAATTCAATATCCTTCTTCGTTCAATTTCTATGGTTGAAATGTTTAGGATTGATGAGTTATTAGAACTTTTTTTTCCCTAAGAAAAGTATGTAACTTCCATTATGAGTAAAAAAAATTACATTTTGTATATGCCAAATCATTCCTGTGGCTAGTGCCCAATCATTTCAGAATTTTGCATAAACTATTAGTGTTGTATCTAGTTGACACCTATATCTAAAAAAATGTGTTTTACAGACACCTCAAATATTTAACAAAAAAATAACCGCCCACATAAAAGTGAGCCCCAGAAATTTATTTCAGCCCACTGTGGAGATTAACCTCAACCTGTACAATACTAATATATAGTATTCAACAAAAATCTTGGTCTAATTTATGCCTAGGTTGTGGGAAAATAAACAACAAAATATCTTCCCAATAGGTGGAAAGGAAGTGCAAAAGTAATGTGGAGGTATGTAGAGTCTTGATGCATAGTATCAGTTGGATGTGCCGACTGTCTCATTATATGGCAAGGGTCAATTTTTTTGTTTTGTTTCGTAACCTTCTTGATATTCAATGACTTTGCATGTGCTTCGATCCATATCCAAGTCATTTTCGGATAGCTTGTTTTCTTCCTCGTTCCGATGCTTGTAAATGTGATCAAAAGATATAAGAGAGAAATGAGTAACTCTACATTGCAACTTGTCTATGAGAGACTGCTGTGTAAAGGTTTTGAGGTTTGCCTTTTTGACCATCCAATGAATGACCACCTGATAGTATCCATAGATGTGTAGGGAACATACTTTTTTTGAGATGGCTAAAAGGATTATTGTGTAAAGAGGAAAGAGTTCATACTAGTGTAGAGGTGCAAATCTTTCCTCAAATTTTGCACTTAAAAAATAGCTTTGCACCTTGAGATATTTGATCCCTCTCGGGGCTTGATAGATCCAAAATTAAGATGGATCTAGGTTGGTTTAATTATCTATAATTATAATTATTAATCTTTTAATTTTATCTTTAATTTTAATTTTATGTAATTTGATCGAGTCAAAATGTTTCATTAATAATTTTAATTATTTTGTTTTATTTTTATGTAATTTGACCAAGTCAAAATGTTAACATAAGATAAAATTATAACATCTCTTTCCATACTCAACTAGAGCGCCTCTCCACACATTATAACTTTATTTTAAATTATTAATTTTATTAATTATAAAAAGAATGAATATATAAATTAAACATATGTACATTTAAAAAAAATATGTAAGAAAATTCTTAACCATGGAGATTCAACCCCACTTTACCATGGGGGATGATTAATGTGCCAATAGACTTAGTTACAATACCATGGGCTAATAGCATAGCTTATCAATACCACATGAACAAAAACTATAACTCATTTCATATAACACTTGTTCATATACCATTTTTTTAATTAATCAAATAAATTAAAAGAGCATAATAAACATAACTACTTTGGAGATAAATATCAACCTTTTATTTGTGTATATTACTAAGAATATCCTAGAATATTCTGTGGATGTTAAATCCCTACCATTCACCTAATAATTATTGTTAATTAAATTGTAATTCTAGAAGCCCAATTAAAAAATAGACACATTATCATTGTAAATATTTTAGTGTGTACTTTCTCTAACTATAAAATTCCATGATCTAGTACTTCAAATCCAATGATATTTGACGTCAATGTGCTTTGTCTTAGTGTGATAAATCGGGTTTTTTCCCTAAATGAATGGTGTTTTGATTGTCACAATGCATCACATATTTGTCTTGTTTTATTCCCATATCTCTTAGGAATCATTGCATCCACAACATCTCTTTGCAATATTCCATGGTAGCTATGTGTTCCATATTTATTGCGGAGAGGGCTACTATTTTGCACTTTCGACGCCCAAGGCACCACCGCACATGCAAAAATACATAAATAACCAGTGGCGGGTTTTCTAGTGTTCACATCTATTCCAATATTTGTATCTATACAACCTTAAAGCACATCATTATTATTGCCAAAACATCAATAATAATGACTAGTATCCTTGAAATACCTTAAAAATCCTCTTTAGCACTTTGCCATTGTTATTTGTCTGGTTTTGCAAGGAATTTGGTCAATACGACATAAGCTAGATTAGGTCTTGAGGAAAAACTCTCTTGATGTAGGAAGGAGGCGTATGCCATTATGCAATATATTTTCTCACTGAATGTGCAATATATGGTCGAGTACATACCATGGAATACATCAAGCTGCCAACTACTAAAGAATACATGATTTTACCTTTTTCCTCCTTTTCATCACAAGGGCACAAATCAACACTAAGTTTGAAGTGGGATGCTAGGGGTGTACAAATTGGCTTGACATCCTTCATATTTAACCTATTGAATAGCTTCTCAGTATATTTTTCTTGTGACAACCATAACTTTTTGTTTTTTTTGTAATACATGATCCTCATGCCCAATATTTAATGTGCCAGACCCAAATATTCCATTGTAAATTGACTGCCTAAATCCTTCTTCAACCTGTTGGTCATGTTCTTATCATTTCCAACAATTAGTATGGCATATACATATAATATTAGTATAATATACTTTTCTTCATCATTCTTCTTGATATAGACATAATGACCAACCTCTAGTTTTTTAAATCCACGCTCTAACATAAACGAATATAGTTTCTTATACCATTGGCTAGGTTCCTTTTTAATCCCATAGAAGCTATTCTTCAACCTGCAAACTATGTTTTCTTTACCTTCTACTTTTAATCCTTATAGATTTTCCATATAAATATCCTCATTCAATTCTCCATGAAGGAAGACTGCATTTACATCTAACTGTTCACATTTCACATCTACAACAACAAGACCAAAAATAAATCTTATGGATAACATCTTAATAATAGGTGAAGATATTTTAGTAAATTGAATACCTTCTTCTTGGGAAAATCCTTTCACCACGAGCCTTGCCTTGTATCTTTCCTTCTTCCCTTCATCCTCATGTTTAATCATGTATATCCATTTGTTTTGTAGGGCATTTCTTCCTTGCAAAAGCTTTCCTAACACCTAAGTTTTCTGTTTTTGTTTTTTGTAGGCCACTATTCCTATACTCTATGTGAATCTTAGTTTCATTCATTTTAAAATTGTATCCTAAAGCTATGCTCAACAAGATTTAGCTATGCAATCCAATATTTAACAACAAACCACCATCAACAAATCATACAAAAACACCACATAAAGTATGCTCTCTACTCAAGCAAAATAGTGGCTCCAATACAAACATAAAATCTGCAATAACATAAACATACAACAACATAAACACATCTCGCACTCAGCCATAACATCAAACCCTTAATAAATCTGCAATAGAAAAACAATCATCCATATGCACTAGCAGCTCTACAAAACATATGGACTAGTCACAAAAAATGAGACATTATACCCTGTCTCTTCTCTGCCTTAAATATCTGCTCCACATACTGAAAAATAGTCTCTTCTACACTAGCCATGAATCTAGTATGCAAATCTAATATACCACTTCAAAACTCTGCTCCATGCTTTAGATTCGCTCGCTACACTACCATATGCACTCATGCACTGAAGTATCTCCTCTCTCTAGTGTAACTGAAGCATTCTTCCTATTCTACAACTCTTTAACTCACACAGTCACTCAACCAACCATATGTCAGATCCAAAATGGAGTATTTATATATATTGGGAGAATTCCACTTTTGGTTAGGGATCAAAGGTGCGCAAAGTTGACAAAATCCATCCATAGTCATCAATACTTGTGTACTAAAGATGTTCACATCCGTTAGAGGACTTAACCAATTTCAACCTTATTTCATTAATTTAGAAGTTGAATAAAAAAGTCAAAATTCACTGGATGTGCACGAGGAATGCAGAGAAAATCTCATGAAAAGGCTCGACTGCACACACAAAACTACTAGAACTTGGCTGTAGCCGCATGCACAAACCTTCCTCCCAACGGCGAGGGTCCTCCAAATGCACACACAAGCCTTCCTCCCAGTGACCAAGGCATAATATAGGAGAAATCCATAAGCCTTAAGCTTAGAATCTCTACCACCTGTTTGGACACCTTCATCAACCCCTGTACATGCGTCCAAACCTATTCCAAGCTTTGTGACACCTCTGCAAGTGGGTTAAACATGTATACCAAGTGCCACTACCAAGCTGACTAGAATCCAATAAACAAGGGTTGACATGAGTGCCAACAAGTTCTCTACTATCAACAACCACCTGCACAAGATGTAACAAGTCCGCACAACTCTATAGAACATATACAAGCACAAACCTTATAGACTAGAAAACCAACTGATCAACTAAACCAAGGACCTCTGCAACTAGTCATGAACATTAACATGAAGACCTAGTCTGCCATAGTCCATCAACATGGATCACAACCACCTGTCCAAGCATCCAACCACATCAATTCCATCATCCGACATCAATGCAACATGTAGATTAACACTAGGTTGACATCAATGCACCATCTGGATCATCACAAACTATCACAAGGTTGACATCAATGCCAACACAACCAACTGCAACCAGTCAAACATATGCATGAATAAACATCCACAAGACATGTTACCACGGTACAAGGTTGACATCAATGCCAACAAAAGCTAGCTGCAACCATGAACACAATTCCAACACCATCTAGCTACAACCATGAAAGCAAAAATGCCAAAAATATAAACATTGAGATTAAAGTGAAAAATCAAACTTGAAGAAGAAACATTTGAATGCTTTTCAAACAATCTTCAAATTATTACAACCACTTGTGAGGACACCCATTCTATGTAAGCATCAATTTACACAAATTGTAGGCTCCAACCTGTTAAGAAGATGAGGAAACCAATCCTTAGTAAGCACCAACTTAAAACAAATTTTAGGGTTAGTAACTATTAATTTTTTTTCCCTCCTAGTAGCTTGTACCAAACCAATCTATATCTTTACCTCCAAAATGATCTTAGCTTGCAACCATTATAGAACTTGACCTTCCACAAGACTCAACCTCCTAAAAAAAACTTGACCTCAATAGAAATAGGGTTTGTCCTCCAACAAGGTTGAACTCAACCTCTTCTAAAACATAAATCAACCTCCTAAGTTCACACCAGAACTTGCCTACTTTAAACCAAAACCAAAACAAACAGAGAAACCTTCATACCATGTGCTTCAAAAACGCTTCCACAACTTATCAAATAATTCACAAAAGAATTCTCTAACTTGGATTCACTTCACTTTATGGTTCATGAGGTATGGACCTCATATTTACTCCTTCTCGCTAAGAAAAAACCAAAATTGCTTGAGTGGTGGCTAAAAATGATCCTTGTCACGCCTATTTATAGTGCATCTAGGGTCTAGGGTAGGACCAACTTGCCCAATGGTTGGGTTAACTTGTGTAGTTATAATGAATATTCAAAAAATAATTTCTCCTCAACCATGAGGAGTTAGAAGGAATTCCATATTTTGTTGGAAAGGTCTTGAAATATGCTATTCGACTATGTAACATCTTCTTTCATTTGTACAACCTTTGAAATTAATAACAATTTTTTTAAACATCTCCCACTTTGTTATTGATGGCAATACTTTGATATCTTCTTCTTCTAGTAGTTGCTCCCCATATCTGTATTCTCTCCATAATTCTTGTCATCTGCTCCCTCTATCTGTATTCTCTCCATACTTCTTGTCATCTTCTCCCCCTATCTACATTCTCTTCCCCTTTTACATTAATGGAAAAGGGTGCTCCCCCTGAGTTTGTTCTTTTTTTACTGGAGTAAAGGATAAATCACTCCCAATTTTTGTTTGAGATATCTAAAGGTTTCTCTGGGAAAATGTTTGGCAAATATGTTAGTAATTTGTTCTTTGGTGCCAATATACTCCATCTTGACATTCTACCTATTGACTTTTTCTATGAGGAAATTATACTTGATTGGAATGTGCTTTGTTTTCAAGTGCATGACATGATTTCCTGAGATATTGGCTACACTAGTGTTGTAGCAAAAAATGACAATTAGATGATTATATTTCACTTTGATGTCCTACAAATTTTGTTTTTCATCCAAAGGACTTGGGTACAACAGTTTTCTATTGCTATGTATTCTTCTTCAGCTGTAGAAATAAAAAATGATGATTGTGTTTTTCTTGACCAAGACACAAGACAATCTCATAGGAAAAATGCACTCCCACTATTTATTTTTCTGTCATCAATGCTACTTGCCCAATCGACATATGTGAACATTATTAATGTGAAATATGTACTCTTAGGATACCAAAGCCAAAAATCGAGTGTGCCCTTCAAGTATCGAAATATCCTCTTTATTGCTTGCATATGTGATTCCTTTGGTGCTTATTGAAATCATGCAACCATTGCTACTATTTGCATGATATATGGTCTTGAAGCTATCAAGTATAGTAGACTCCCAATCATAGACATGTAAATAGTTGAATTGACCTAAGGATATTCATCATTGTTACTTCCATCCGATAATCATTGGGATACTAATTGATGCACATTATTCCATTCCAAAACCCTTGAGCACCTCCATGAGGTATTTGGTTTGGGAAATGAACATTCATTTGTTGGTTTGAGAAACTTGTCATCCAAGGAAGAAGGTTAATTCTCCAATTATTGACATTTCAAATTCCTTTGACATTTCCTAAGAAAATCCATGACTCATATCATCATTATTTCTTCCAAAAATGAGATCATTCACATATACAATTGTAACTAATAAAACGTCTTTTTCCATCTTGATGTAGAGATTATTGTTAACAACCCCTCTTTTGAAACATTGTTGTTGAAGATAGTGATTAGCTTGGAATACCAAGCTCTTGGAGCTTGTTTTATCCGATAAAGAGATTTATTCACTTTGTACACATAATATATATATATATATTATGTGTACAAAGAGATTTAGATATATATATATATATATATATATATTTTCTGGATAAGTCAAATCCTTTTGGTTGTTCGATGTACACTTCTTCCTTTAAATATCCATTTAAAAACGCTGAATTAACATCCATATGTTTTGAATACCCACTTAGTCCCGATCAAATTTTTGTCTTTCGTTCATGGCACAAGTTCCTAGGTTATGTTTTCCTCAATTTGATCCAATTCTTCTTCCATATCATTGTTCTTCCTCACTGGCTAGTGCAATTTCCTTTCCCTCTATTCTAAATAGAAAGTAAAAATTGACTTTTCCTGGTGAATTAGTCATTCTTCTCCGGGTTTGTATACCTACATCAAAATCTCCAATAATTTGGTTCTCTGGGTGATGTTTTTTGAACACACTTAAAGTCTTTCTTGGATGGAGACTATTCTTATTTTTCTTTTGTATAAATCTCTTCTTGGTCCACGTATATGTTATGTTTTGAATTTTCATTTGCTTCTTCTACTTCTTTCTATGGCCATGCTTCGTCTATTCTTACATCAATACTTTCCACATTATAGTGTAGTATTTGTTATAGCATTTGTAAGCTTTGCTTCTTGTTGAGTATCTAAGGAAGATTCCCTTGTCTACTCTAGAATCAAATTTTCCCAATTTATCCTTTTTTATCTTCATGTAACATTTGCTTCCAAAAATTATGAAATACTTAACTGAAGTTGGCCTACCTCTCCACAACTCATATGATGTCTTGTCGCTGTTAACTCAGAGTTGTGCACTGTTCATTATCTGCTACAACAATTACTTCTTTCCAAAACTTATTTGGTAGTTTGGCTTCTAGCAACATTGCTCTCATGTTTCTTGCATTGATCTATTTTTTATTTCTAAAAATCCATTATGTTGTGGATTTCTTGTGAATGAAAGTTGTTTCTTGATTCCATATTTCTCACAAAATTCATTAAATTCAATGAGGTAAATTCACATCCTCTGTTTGATCTTAAACATTTGATTCTACGAAAACTTTCATTTTTTGACTAAGGCCTTGAATGACTTGAATGTATCTAGTGCTTCTTATTTTTCTTTAAGAAATGCAAACATACCATTCTAGTATAATCATCAATAAACAACATAAAGTACTTTTCACCTTGTAGGGCTGGTGTTCTTGTTGGTCCACATAGATCTATGTGTACTAGCTCTAGTGGTCTTGATGTCGAGCACTCCCTTGATTTGAAGCTCACTCTTGTCTATTTCCCATGTTGTAAATATTCACAGATGATGCTTATTGGTTTTGATATTTTGGGCATATCTCTCATTGCTTGTGTTCAGTTGATTTTTACAAAACTGCCAAATCTCAAGTGTCCTAGTATTTTATGCCATAACCAAATCTCATATGTCTGTCCAATGCATAATGTTTCTCCTTGAATTTCATCAAGAATATATATATTTCCTAGACTCGTTATTACTCTTCCCACTAATCTTCTTGAATTGGTCTTCCTTTTTTTACAATCTTTAGCACGAAAAGTGAGATCATAACCTTGATCTCATATTTGGTTGGCACTTAAAATATTATGCTTAAGTCCTCCAACGTACAAAACATTTTGTCCTCTAGCCCTACCATTATTATGGATTATAATACCTCTTTAAGCAATTTTGCGGATCCATTGTCTCCAAAACTCACATTTCCTCCTTTTTCTTCTTTTAGAGTAATAAATTTCTTTTGAACTCTGTTCATGTGTCTAGAGCACCCTCTATCAACGTACCATTGACTTTGATTTTATTGAGCATACATAACTAGTCCACAATTTTCTGTTGGTGGTTCTTCTAGTTTTTTCTTCCAAAACCATTCTCTTGATTTTGTAGGACAATCTCGTGCTATATGTCCAAAATTGTTGCATTTATCACTATACTAGGATAATGGAGCAAATGAATTATGATTTATTTTATTGAAGTCACCAATATCTTTGATTTTGTTCTCTACAAGCTTATTTCTAGAGGTTTGATGAGAACCTCTTTCATAAATATTATAAGCTTTACACTCTCTTGCTTAATGTCCATGTTTTTTCGATAAAAAGGTAATGACCAAGACAAATAGTTTGATACCTAGCTATGTATGATTGCCTTAATGGAACATTTTTTTGGGAGTGGATCTACTTTGGAGAATATTGTTCTTCCTTGTCTCTTATCATATTACTGCCTACATTGTGAATGGACTTCTTGAGAGCATCAATGTATATTTTTGGTGTAGCAGAATTTCTAGACTCCTCTTGACTTATGTCCTTTCTCTTGATGAGATTAGAGTTTTACCGATTTTCTGCAACTTCCTTTCCTAGTGACTCGATATTTGCATCTTCTTTATATGAAGTCTCAGTAATATAACCAAGACCGGTCTTGTCATATGGTAATATTTGACTACTGAGAATAATGTCCAATGTTTGAGTATTTTCATGTTTTTGTTGAAGTTATCTACGTCCTTCCTTAATGAGACAATTTTTGCTTCAAGCTTTTCATAGTTTTCTTCCTTTTGTTTTAGTTGGTTGTTCAACACTTATTCCACTCTTTTTTCTTCCTCTTTTCCAGTCTTGATGGAGATGATTTCCTTGTATACTATTTTTTTCTTCTTCCCGAGGTTATCAATATCTTCTAATGCATTGATGAGTTTTTCTTCATGATCCACTATGCCTTCATTATCTTCTTCGATTTTTTTTCTCCTCTAATTTGTCTATGTTAGATTCTTCGTTTGTGGCTAAAAATAGGATCTCTCCTATCTTCAGAGAAATCATTATCTTCTTTGGAGTATAGATTTTTCTTTTTCAAAGGTTCTCCTTCAAAGTCTTTTTTCTAGATTCTTCCTCATCATCACTATCTTCTGTAAAATTAGAAAAATATCATATCTTACCACAATTAAAATAGATGAGAGATAACTTACCTTTGGATCTATATATTTTCTTTAGTTTTATAACTAGTTGAGCCATATCTGTATCAAATTCATCATTGGAGCGGTGACTAGATTTGCATTTTCTTGAATTATTAGATGCTTTAAATGTTGCTTCCTTATGTGATGAGTTTCCTGTCCTCATTTCATATGTTGTGAGAATTTAGTGAAGCTTGTCCATTTTTTGGTTCTACAAATCCTTTAATTATTTTATGGTAGAGACTTTCGCATCAAAATAGAGAGGAAGAGACCACCAATTTTTTTGAACAACTGTTATTTATTCAACTGTTTGACAAAGTCCTTTGATATAACTGACCATTTCATCTACTCAAAAAGAAAAAAGCAACAAAATCTTCTTCATCATTCATTTTTATCCTTTCAAATTGTGTCTGAAAAATCCAAAGCTTTTCCTTCTTTACTTTGTCATCTCCTTCATAGTTTCTTACAAGCTTGTCCCACATCTCGTTAATTGATTCACACTACAATTTTAACAAATAATGAATATGAAAATCCATTTAAGATGAAGTTCATATCATTTGCATTGGATACATAAGCCTTTTTCCCATATTGATCAGTTGGAGGAGAATGTGGAACCTTATATCCATCTAAAACATATTTCCAAACTTCAACACCAAGAGAAGTCAAGTGGGTTTTCATTCTTATCTTCCAAAAGGAAAAAAATATTCCATCAAATAAAGGAATTTTTATTGAGCATTATTGACTATCCATGGCCCCTATAAGATTTTCTTCTGTATGTTAGACTATTATTGAAGAATCCTACTCTGATACCAATTGTTGGATATACATAGTGATATTGAGAGGGTGGGTGAATCAATATCACTTAGATTTAAATTCTTTTTACTTCATCAATATTAAAAATAAAATCTCATCACATAAACAATCATCAACGCAATGCATAAACATTGAGATTAAAGCGAAAATTCAAACTTGAAGAAACACTTGATTTCTTTTTAAATAGTCTTTAATTTATTACAACCACTTCTAAGGACACCAATCCTTTGTAAGCACCAAATTAAAAAAAACTATAGGCTCCAACTTGACAAGAAGATGAAGAGACTAATCCTTATTGAGCACCAACTTACAACAAATTTTAGGATAGTCATGGGGGATTCACTCAATGAACCTTTGACATAGCATGTGCATTCGTGACAGGCTAAATAATACCTTTAATTTGACTACATATTGGAAAATACTTCTAAAAATAGCTTTATTTAACCCCCTACAAATACGAACTAATACACCTTCCCAATTAAAAAAACCCCTACTTTCACTAGATATTGTAGGTATCCATTTTTTCGTTAACATTTTTTATGCCCCTTTATATTTTTCATTAACTTTGAACTCCATTTTTTATACACAACATATAAAAACCCTTTACCCTTTTTACATACTCAATATATTATATCAAATTTTCCACAATATATATCCCCCAATATGAATGCACGTGGTATGGTATTGCTCCCCCAATGAAGCCCTGATGGGCTTAGTAGCTGCTAAAAAAAATGCCCTCCTAGCATCTTGCACCCAAACCAGTCTAGATCTCGGCCTCCAACTAGAATAGAACTTGGCCTTCCACAAGAATCGACCTCCTCACTAGCACTTAGCCTTAGGAAAAATAGGGCTCGACCTCCAACAAGTATAAACTCGATCTCTTCTAAAACATAACTCGACGTCCTTCACACTAGAATTTGGACTCCTTTAAACCATAACCAAAACAAACATGTAAACCTTCAAAAAGTGTGCCAAAACTCTTCAATATCTTAATAAATACTTTACAAAAGACTCCTCCAACTTGACTTGACTTCACTTAATAGTTCATGAGGTACGAACCTCAAATCTCCTCCTCCTTCTAGCTAAAATAAAACCAAAATTACTTGAGAGATGGATAGAAATTATCCTTCTCATTCCTTTTTATAGTGCATATGGCATCTAAGGTAGGGCTTACTTATCCATTGGTTTGACCGACTTGTCCACTGGTTGGTTTAACTTATGCAACTGGCAGAATGTATAATGAATATTCAAAAAGTCATTTATAGTCAACTGTGAGGAGTTAGAAGGCATGCCATATATCGTTGAAAAGTTATTGAAATATGCTATTTGTCTATGCAACTTCCTCTTTCATTTGGACAACCTTTGACATTAATAAAAACCATTTTCAACAAAATCAACATCTACATATCCTAGGAAAATACATTTCATTTACTTATCATCTAACTTGGTTCATATGCCCTTTGGGAACATGCATAAATTCTTCACATCCAAAAAAAATTAGGTGAGAATAGTTAACTTCATCACTTGTCTGAGATTCTTTAGGAATTCCATCTTCCAAGGCTGTAGTAGGTGATTGATTGATGAGATACCATGTTGTCCTTATTGCTTCTACCCAAAAATGCTTTTCCGATGTATAATTCGACAACATACTCCTCACCTTCTCCATGATAGTGCGATTCATCCTTTCTATAGTACCATACTATTGAGGAGTACTAGGCATGATATTCTCATGTTTTATCCTTGAATCCTTGAATGTGTTGGAACAATACTCTCCATCGTTATCTGCCCTCAAATACTTGAGAAATTTGTTAGTCTTTCTTTCAACAACAACATGAATTTTTTTAAATATCTCAAACACCTCACCTTTGTTTTTCATGGGGTAGGCCCATAATTTCTTGGACACATCATCTTTGAATGTGACAAAGTATGAGGCTCCTCCTAAAGACTTAACATTGGCTATCCAAAACACATTGAAGTGTATAAATTCTAATATATTTGTCCTTTCATGGACACCTACCATAAATGAATCTCTTAATTAGCTAACATATATATAATGCTCACAAAGGTCAAGTTCATATGATTTCGAACCTAGAAGAATTTTTTTTCCAAGAAGGATTTTCTAGCTCTTTTTGCTCATGTGACCCAAGCACTTATGCCATAAAACTTTTGAGTTTCCTTATTTTGCAATAGTAGCCACATCTAATATTTTTTTCATCTTCCTCAACATATACAAAATCCCTGCCTTGAATCCTCTAGCCATGACCAATGACCCTTTACTAATTTTCTTGCCACCATTTCGAAAGCTTATGGAGTAGCCTTCATCATCCAATTGTACCACAAAGATAAAACTCATATGCATCTCTAGAACATGCCTAACATGTTTCAACAATATATCCTGTCCATCCTTCATTTTGATTCAAACATCTCCAACTCCAAAAATGTTGCAAAACTGATTATTTCCTAAATATACTATGCCATAATAATCGATTTTATATGCAACAACATTGTTTTTGCATGGAGTTACATGGTGAGATGCCCTACTGTCAAAGATTCAATCAATTCAACCATTAGAAGATATATAAGCATGCATCTTCTAATGAAACAATAAATAAAACATCACCTTCCGAAACTACAACAATGATCTCACCTTCTTTTATGCTACATGATATTTGATTTGTGTTGGTCGATTTTTGCTTATTTTGTTCTTTCCTCTAGTCCCAACACTCTCATTTTTTCTACCCTAGTTTTCCACAATGAAAAAAGTAAATATTCCTCTTCTTAATTTTAATTAGCCTCTTGAATTTGAACACCCCTAATTATTACATTCATTTTCCTTTCATGATTAGCTAATATTAGAGATTCTCCTCCTTGGTTTTCCACAATTGATTTGCATTGGAACTCCTCATTCATTAAATTGTTACTAATGTGATGGGGTTTAAATTGCACTAAGGCAATAAACCCCTCATTTACCATCACTCAAGCGTAGACTTGTGGTTATAAACCCACATTCTATCGGAAGCATTAATTATATGCTTTTGCCTTAAAACCCAGGGACCACACATCTTATAGGAATACACAGAAAATATATGAAATCTTACCTTTTTCAACAGCCCTTGCACATTTCCCGATATATACCTTTATCGCTATTGCAATCGGGTGATAACGTGCCTTCCCTTCTTTCTACTGATATGCGATAAGACACAAAATACATATAGGAAACATGGAAACCCCGCAGTCAATGCCTAAGCTGAACTTCAAATATTATACACCCGCATTTAGAACTTTGTCGGGTCCACTCTCGACTTCAATCCTTTCTGCCTTCTCCGATCACCGATCACGGCTCATCGCATATCGACGATATCGCTTAATCTCATATCGGCATTCCACTTGCCCACCAACCTTAACTCCTCCAACGATTAGCGATTAAATCGTGACTATCGATCTGGAACTTGATCCGACAGTCTACACTTAATTGCCTGGTCGCAATCGTTTGCTCCTACGGACGGGTACGATAATGCATAAAGGTTCCATTGATGTGATATATCAGAAATCTCTCATCGACATTTCTTGAATTCTGAGGTCCACCCTTTATGAACCATATTTGCCGATGCGATATCAATTGACTCTGTCCTCAACGATATGATCCTATCCGTTGATCATATCGATCCAACATATCCTGCGCATCACTCTTCACTTCTTGTTAAATTGATGGAATTATGCTACACTCGGGTTTCCTTTGCCATACTCTGGTTTTAAACACGATATCCATATAACAATCATTCATTTAATCAATGGATCACCATCGGTCCTTCTAGTGATCGATGGTCGAACAACATGCCTACTAATGGGATTTTAGTCATCAACTCATATATACAACATAATTACTTGAAAAGGCAAAATAAACAGTTTCTCTGCCTGCACACCCCTCTCTGTGTTTGCTGAATTCCTCCTGGATACATATGCTAAACATAATCACTAATAAAAACATAGTTTATGATTTCATAATGAATCACAGTATTCCACATGCAGAATCAACTCTCTGTATATTAACATACAAACACATGATTGCATGAAGATCTCCGTCCCTCTCCGGCCTGATTCTTCTAATTAGAGACTTTGTTTCCTAAACTGCCCATAGGCTTACGATTCCATCGTGAATCCTCTCGAATCCCCTCTCTCTCTGTGTCTCTTCAGAAAAGACAGGAAAATACATATATGATCTATCTAACCGTCTCCTTCCACATATGAAGGAATTCACTATATATTTAGAAATCATATCCTACCCTAACTAATCAATATAACTACTTGGCTTGATCTCCATGCAGGGAGGATCACTTGCCACTTATTCTTTAATTTCTTTAGTATTTGCAACAATATAACTACTTACATACTTTGAAATTAATAAAAATTAAATAACCAATTCTTCCTCCAAACTCTCATTAGCCACAACATGTGACCACACCATCACATTGCTGGTTAGGCCTAGATGCTCATGCATTAGACTCCCAAGGTTAAAAATAATCATGATCTCCTGATCATGTGCTTCTGATTTGTGTCCTCTTGGATCCCATACTTTGTTCGGTAGTCTGTCTTTGGTTGCTGCTGTTGTTGGTTGTTGTTCTCCAGGTCTCCATATTTATGCTGCATCGCCCCATTAGCTATGCTCTCACTGTTTGCTGATGTCTTTTTCATATATATTACTGCTTTTTGCTCATCTTCACAATTTATGCTAGGCTTCCATGCTTTAATTTGCAGTTTACCATTACCTTCACCTGTACCATTCTTTCCAGCCCATCTTCCTTTCTTCTTTTGTAATTTATATATTTTATTGGAATGTTGTTGTATGATTTCCCACAACTCATCAATTTCTTTGTCCACTTCACTTCTCAAATTATGAATACTATTCCCCTGCAACTGGATGTGTTCTTGCATAAGAACATCATAATCCATGTGCCAATACATTTCTAAAACGTACAAATTCCTTCTCCATTGATCCCCTGCAACAATTCCAGTTCCTTCTTCTGGTTTCTCACTCATGGCTTCATCACTTCTTACTTCAATTCCAATATACCTGTAATTCCACAAATTTCTTGAAAACTAAGAATTATTCTTGCTTGTTTAGGTGCTTGGAATACCTCTTCTTCTAGTAACTTAATTTATGCACCCTTAAGGATTATGGCATCATATTTGTGTGCTTTTGAAATGTCATTTTCAACCTCTTCTTCATCAATAACTCCCTGTAGTACAATAGTAATCCTGTTAAAATTATCTCTTGAACTCATATCTAGTTCAACAGTTCCATACTGTAGATTCAACATCATTCCATATTTCTGAGACATTCTGATCTCACCCTTCCTTACTTCGATCTTATCTTCAAAATCAATTCCTTGTTTCGAATTGAATTCACATTGCCTTGTTTCTGCATATAAATCTTCACTAGAATCAATAAATTCATTAAACACAAATGCTTTACCCCGTTCCTCATTATGCCAACGTGACAACTTCTTTTCCATATTTTTCATCCATGACAACTTCTTCATTCTTATTCAGTTCTGGTTGTGCAGTCTGATCACTTATTCCTTGGTTTCCTTGCCTCTTCTTCCATCATAGATCTTCTGGATTTCAGCAGATCCTCCTTGCTATGACTCCATTCCTTTGAGTCTCTTCTTCTCTAACAAATCAATATGAATTTGTTCAAGTTCCCTGAACTGGTTCATCAACTTTCCATTCCACCTCTGTTGCAATAGCTTCCACTTGAACCGTTTCTTCATTCTCCATCTGTATCTTCAGTCTTCATTTGTGTTTCTTTGTTCTGCCAGACTAATCTCTTGTTCTTCATTCTGTTGCCAGTTGCTATACATATGCAATCTAATGCCTTCCTCAAATTCATTCTCATGTTGCTGATCATCTCTTTTAAATTGTTGGTTCCTTCCATCTTTATCCTGTTGGATTAATACTTCTGTCTCCTTCATGTCTTTAAGGATATAACTTCCTTGTTGTTCTTGATCTTTCATCTCACCTTCAAATAATCTTTGCTCAATTTCTCTAATTTCAACATCATATTTATTAATGCTGTTTTCCATACCTATAGTCACATCATTAACTGAAGAGTCTAAACATTTACTTAACTCTATAAATGTTTGAGACATTTCATCCTTGTCATGCATGGTAACCACAATATCTTCTTTATTAGGTTTTGAAAGATTCGTTTCTCCTTCAAGTTCCTTGAGCAATCTTTCCAAGAATTCTAATTCCATGTGAAATCTTTCCAACATTTCATCACAACTTCCACTCTCAGTTTCATTCTTTTTTCTGGAAATCCTTCTGAGTCATCCTGTTTTCTGCACTATCATATTGCAAAGTTCTTTAATCAATTCCATCAAACAAATTCATTTGTTTACCTTCTTGGAATACCACTATGGCATTTTCATTAGACTTCTAGTCCATATCAACTTCATTTGACTATCTTACACCAAACATAAATTCATCCATGAACTCTTTTTGCTGCAATAAATCAACACCTTTTTCCTCTAAAAGGCATTCTCCATCATACTTCACCTCAAGAGTTTCATTCTTGTTTGTGACAGTTTCACCAAATTGTCCATCATCCTCTGCATATTTTGCAAACATACACAAACTATGAGAATTAAAATCACAAGGCTTCATTGCCTCATCTGCTTTGCTTGTCATCATATCTTCTAATTGTTCAGAACTATTCCAATAGTTCATGAGATCTTCAGCTGATCTCTCATTATCCTCTTCACCCAGAATTTCCCCCTATTCTGGTCTACAAATGGAATCTTCCATTTCTGCTTTTGCTTCTCTGAGGTTTTCCATCAACCCCTTTACCTATCTTTTTTGCAACCTTCTCTGCAACTTAGGCCACTTCATTGGCTTCTTCTTCAAGACCCAACCTTTTCTTTGGTTCTCCTCTAGCAACATTACTAATGCATCAAATTCTTCTCTTATCTAAGCTATTTCGTTGTCAAGCTCTGCTTGACTCATCCGTTTCCTATGGATTGTTTGAGCTCCCTTCTCCTTCATCTTGTAGCCTTCTTCTGAACCTTCCATATGAATTTCCATAGCCATATTCTCTTATATGTGACCTCCTACACCTGCAACCAATCAACTTCCTTCTAAGTTGATCTTCTCACCAAGATTCTCCTCTGCTTGGTCTCCAAGTCCTCTTTCTTTAGAACTTGCACTGAGCAATCTTGCTCTCTCTCTTTGGTTTCTCCACTCACTTCTCTTAAGGACTCCTCTGTCCCTATCTATTCCAAGCCTTAGCTGGAATGAGGTTCTGCTACAATTTCTAAGAAATTCCAAAAAGTTCTTCTACAGTCTTACTGCTGTAGTCCTGTGCCCAACATTGCCATTCATTCGACTGCTGCAACTTTCATACCTTTTTAGTCATAATCTTCATAAATAGAGCTTCCTTGCTCTGAGACTACTTGATGGAGTGTAAATCACACTAAGGCAATAAACCCCTCATTTACCATCACTCAAGCGTAGACTTGTGATTATAAACCCACATTCTATCGAAAGCATTAATTATATGCTTTTGGCTTAAAACCCCAGGACCACACATCTTATAGGAATACATGGAAAATATACGAAATATTACCTTTTTCAATAGCCCTTTCACATTTCTCGATATATACCTTTATCACTATCACAATCGGTTGATAACGTGCCTTCCCTTCTTTCTATCGATATGCGATAATACACAAAATACATATAGGAACATGGAAACCCCACAGTCAACACCTAAGTTGGACTTCAAATATTATACACCTACATTCAGAACTCCATCGGGTCTGCTCTCGGCTTCAATCCTTTCCGCCTTCTCCGATCACCGATCGCACCTCATCACATATCGGCATTCCACCTGCCCGCCAGCCTTAAGTCCTCCAGTTTGTGATTAGCGATTAAATCGCGATCGTCGATTTGGAATTTGATCCAATGGTCTACACTTAATTACCTGATCTCAATCGCTTGCTCCTATGGCCAGGTCCAATCTATCACTTGATCCGTCGGTATACACTTTCGCCTAATCGCAATCGTTTGCTCCTATGGACGGGTCTGATAACGCATTAAGGTTCTACTAATTCGATATATCGACAATTTCTCATCAGCATTTCTTGAAGCTTGAGGTCTACCCTTTATAAACCATATTTACTGATGCGATATCAATTGACTCTGTCCTCAACAATATGATCCTGTCCATTGATCATATCGATCCAACAGATCCTGTGCATCACTCTTCACTTCTCGTTCTATTGATGGAATGATGCTACACTCAGGTTTCCTCTTCCATACTCTAGTTTTAAACACGATATCCATATAACAATCATTCATTTAATCAATGGATCGCCATCGATCCTTCTAGTGATCGATGGTCGATCAACATGCCTACTAATGTGATTTTAGTCATCAACGCATATATACAACATAATTACTTGAAATGGAAAAATACACAGTTCCTTTGCCTGCACATTCCTCTTTGTGTTCGCCGAATTCCGCCTAGATACATATGTTAAACATAATCACTAATAAAAACAAAATTTATCATTTCATAATGAATCACACTATTCCACACGTAGAATCAACTCTCTGTATATTAACATACAAACACATGCTGTATATTGAGACTCTCTATCCCTCTCTGGACTGATTCTTCTAATTAGAGCCTCTGTTTCCTAAACTACCCACAGGCTTACATTTCCATCGTGAATCCTCTCAAATCCCCTCTCTCTCTCTGTCTCTTCAAAAAAGTCAGGAAAATACATATATGCTCTATTTAATAGTCTCCTTCCACATATGAAGGAATTCACTATATATTTAGAAATCATATCCTACCCTGACTAATCAATATAACTACTTGGATTGATCTCCATGCAGGGAGGATCACTTGCCACTTATTCTCTAATTTCCTTAGTATTTGCAACAATATAACTACTTACATACTTTGAAATTAATAAACATTAAATAAACAATTCTTCCTCCAAACTCTCATTAGCCACAACATGTGATCACACCATCACATTGCTGGCTAGGCCTAGATGCTCCTATATCAAACTCCCAAGGTTAAAAATAATCATGATCTCCTGATCATGTGCTTCTGATCTGTGTCCCCCTGGATCCCATACTTTGTTTGGTAGTCTGTCCTTGGTTACTGTTGTTGTTGGCTGCTGTTCTTCAGGTCTCCATATTTTATGCTGCATTGCCCCATTATCTATGCTCTCACTATCTGCTGCTGTCTTTTTCATACATATTACTGCTTTTTTCTCATCATCACAACTTATGCTAGGCCTCCACACTTTAATTTGCAGTTTACCATTACCTTCACCTGTACCATTCTTTCCAGCCCATCTTCCTTTCTTCTTTTGTCCTTTATATATTTTATTGGAATGTTGTTGTATGAGTTCCCACAACTCATCAATTTATTTGTCCACTTCACTTCTCAGATGATGGATACTATTCCCTTGCAACTGGATGTGTTCTTGCATAAGAACATCATAATCCATGTGATAATACATTTCTAAAATGTACAAATTCCTTCTCCATTGATCCCCTGCAACAATTCCAGTTCCTTCTTCTGGTTTCTCACTCAAGGCTTCATCACTTCTTATTTCAATTCCCAGTATACCTGTAATTCCACAAATTTCTTGAAAACTAAGAATTATTCATGCTTGTTTAGGTGCTTGGAATACCTCTTCTTCTAGTAACTTAATTTATGCACCCTTAAGGATTATGGCATCATATTTGTGTGCTTTTGAAATGTCATTTTCAACCTCTTATTCATCAATAGCTCCCTGTAGTACAATAGTAATCCTGTTAAAATTATCTCTTGAACTCATCTCTAGTTCAACAGTTCCATACTGTAGATTCAACATCATTCCATATTTCTGAGACATTCTGATCTCACCCTTCCTTACCTCGATGTTATCTTCAAAATCAATTCCTTGCTTCGAATTGACTTCACATTGCCTTGTTTCTACATATAAATCTTCACCAGAATCAATCAATTCATTAAACACAAATGCTTTACCCCGTTCCTCATTATGCCAACATTTCTGACAACTTCTTTTCCATATTTGTCATCCATGACAACTTCTTCATTCTTATTCAGTTGTGGTTGTGTAGTCTAATCACTTATTCCTTTGTTTCCTTGCCTCTTCTCCAAAAGACTAGACTCATGCCACAAATCTGTCATCTTATTTGGAATTTCTCCCAAGAGCTCTGCACGATCTTCACTAACTTCATTGTCTGCAACATCTACCTTTAGTCCTTGTTTACTCTGGCTTTCTTCGAGGTCAATAATCTTCAATAACTGTTTAATATCTACAAAGTATTCTATATCAACCTTTAGTAGTTGTTCTCCTTTGGCTTCAGTCCTCAATAGTTGTCTAATATCTGCATAATTCACTACAGCTATGTTTAACAATTGCTCTTTCCTCTGCATCACAAGATTATGTGAATTTCCTTCTTCTAACTTCTTAAAAATCATATCTTTGCTTTTCCTTTCCCTTATGACAGCCTTAAACAATTTCCTTACTTCAGTGTATCTTGCATTTACACAAAAAATATTAGTTTCAAAACTATGAGACACCAAGGTCTCCTCAAATAATTTCATCATCAATCCTTCTGGTTGACTCCCACTTCCTGAACACACCATGAGATTCTCCATTTTATTTATATTAGCTTCATCAGTTTTCCAGAGAAAAATCTTTGTTCCATATTCATATGAATGGATCTCTTCCTTTCCAAGCACTTCTTTGATCTCAATAATTCCTTTGCCATCCTCCTTCTGACTTATCTTTTGGATGTCATCTAACTAGACATCTTCCTTCACTTGACTGTAACTTTTCTCTTTATTCTTCATATGACTGTGGGTAGTCATCTTTCCACCTATTGGTTTGACATTTTCCAATAACTGCCTGTTTTCCCAAGTCTTCACGACCTGCAAGCATACAACAATTATTAATTTTGAAAAATACAATACCTTTCATCCTCTTTTGATGCTTCAAGAACCAATCTTCCATCATAGATATTTTGGATTTCAGCAGATCCTCCTTGCTGTGAATCCATTCCTTTGAGTCTCTTCTTCTCTAACAAATCAATATGAATTTGTTCAAGTTCCCTGAACTCATTCATCAGCTTTCCATTCCACCTCTGTTGCAATAGCTTCCACTTGACTCGTTTCTTCATTCTCCATCTGTATCTTCGGTCTTCATTTGTCTTTCTTCGTTCTGCTAAACTAATCTCTTGTTCTTCATTCTGTTTCTAGTTGCTATACATATGCAATCTAATGCCTTCCTCAAATTCATTCTCATGTTGTTGATCATCTCTTTTAAATTGCTGGTTCCTTCCATCTTTATCCTGCTGGATTAATACTTCTGTCTCCTTCATGTCTTTAAGGACATAACTTCCTTGTTGTACTTGATCTTTCATCTCACCTTCAAATAATCTTTGCTCAATTTCTTTGATTTTAGCATCATATTTATTAATGCTGTCTTCCATACCTACAACCACATCATTAACTGAAGAGTCTAAACATTCACTTAACTCTATAAATGTTTGAGACATTTCATCCTTGTCATGCATGGTAACCACAATATCTTCTTTATCAGGTTTTGAAAGCTTCTTTTCTCCTTCAGGTTCCTTGAGAAATCTTTACAAGAATCCTAATTCCATGTGAAATCTTTCCAACATTTCATCACAACTTCCACTCTCAGTTTCATTCTTTTTTTTTTTCTGGAAATCCTTCTGAGTTATCCTTTTTTCTGCACTATCATATTACAAAGTTTTTTAATCAATTCCATCAGAAAAATTCATTTGTTTACCTTCTTGGAATACCACTATGGCATTTTCATTAGACTTCTCGTCCATATCAAATTCATTTGACTGTCTTACACCAAACAAAAATTCATCCATGAACTCTTTTTGCTGCAATAAATCAACACCTCTTTCCTCTAAATGGCATTCTCCATCATACTTCACCTCAAGACTTTCATTCCCGTTTGTGACAATTTCACCAAACTGTCCATCATCCTCTGCATATCCTGCAAACATACACAAACTATGAGAATTAAAATCACAAGGCTTCATTGCCTCATCTGCTTTCGTTGTCTTCATATCTTCTAATTGTTCTGAACTATTCCAATAGTTCATGAGATCTTCAGCTGATCTCTCATTATCCTCTTCACCCAGAATTTCCCCCTATTCTGGTCTACAAATGGAATCTTTCATTTCTTCTTCTGCTTCTCTGAAATTTTCCATCAACCTCTTTCCCTATCATTGTTGCAACCTTCTCTGCAACTTAGGCCACTTCACTGGCTTCTTCTTCAAGACCCAACCTTGTCTTTGGTTCTCCTCTTGCAGCATTACTAACACATCAAATTCTTCTCTTATCTAATCTATTTCCTTGTCAAGCTCTACTTGACTCACTTTTTTCCTACGGATTTTTTGGGCACCATCCTCCTTCATCTTTTAGTCTTCTTCTAAACCTTCCATATGACTTTCCATAGCCATCTTCTCTTATGTGTAAGCTCCTACACCTGCAACCAATCAACTTCCTTCTAATTTGATCTTCTCGCCAAGATTCTCCTCTGCCTGGTCTCCAAGTCCTCTTTCTTTAGAAATTTCATTGAGCAATCTTGCTCTCTCTCTCTGGTTGCTACACTCACTTCTCTTAAGGACTCCTCTGTCCCTATCTATTCCAAGCCTCAGATGGAATGAGGTTCTGCTACAATTTCTAAGAACTTACAAAATTTCTTCTAAAGTCTTACTGTTAGGCCCCTATACTACTAGTGTAACCCCTTATTATTATTAGTACAACCCCCTTATTATATTGATGTACCCATGTAGTGCCCATATTGTTAAAATTGTGCCCCATAGAAGCCCACTATTGTTATTATTGTGCCCTTACATTATTATTGTTATGTAGGCTCTGATTATATAATGACCCCTTAGACTGCTATATATAGAAAGGAGGTCTTTTCATTTGTATCATCGAAGAATTGTTCATTTATGTAATGTAAAGGAGGTTGCCCCCTCGAAGAGGCTGAATTCTAAGGCGTTGATCTATCTTTTCTATCTTTT
>APFE030552186.1:7593-82887 GCA_000404065.3 Pinus taeda | reverse complement strand
CTTTTGCAAGCACTAGAGAAGATAAATGTTGCCTGGTTCGTTATCATAAGCCTTGGTTTCAGTGGTTATTGTGAGTTGCCTACATGTACATCGTTTCGCCTGCTCGAGAAAAGTGAGAGCAGAAATTTGGTATGTAGCCATCTATTGGATTGGTTACATTGGAAATATCATTACACATGATTGTACATATTTCATTAGTATGCAGGTGGTTGTCATCATGATTTGAAGCCCTCAAATCTCGATGGACTGCTGCCCTTCCAAAAGCTTTGTAAAGTCTTGTTTTAATTCAGTCATGAGTCATTTGTGTTTGGTCTGTTGAATCAGTTTTTTCAAGTTATTTCAGTTTTCCAACGAATCGGTTTGAGTCAAGTTTCAGTCAGTTTTCAGTCAATTTTTCATTCAATAAATGTGTCAAAGGTTTTGTGTTATCCGTTCAAATAATGATTCCATTGCCCAATGGATGAAGGCACTGGTCTGCTCTCCCAAAGATCTGCCGTTCTTGACACCTCCAAGGAGCTACCATCCCCATTGGAGCCAATGTTAGTGTCAGTCTTTGTAGCCTTCCTTCAGTTATCAAACATGCTCTTACAAAGTCATTTTAAGGTGTCAAGGTCAAATTTTGTTATTTCAAAGAGTCTTCAAACAAAATTTGGTCACTAGGCATTAGGTCTAGGGGTTGCTTTTACTCCTGTCAAAGTTGTCCAAATGTCGATTCATGTCACCATTCAACTGAGTGTACCATCATTCAGAGGGTTTTCATCATCATGTCAAGTTCCATTGGGTCATTTTACAGCTTGTTCTTGCTTCAATTGTGCCTAGGTAAGGTCCATTTCCCTCTCCTAGGGTTTTGACGTAATTTTCTTTGGATGGTCAAATCATTAGAAAACTTGTATCCTGATGTTTCATACACTTCCCTTATCAATTAATGTACCTTATTAAACACTTTCCATCACTGATATCCCCCAAATTCCTCTTTTTGCACAAACCCTAGTTTCTTACCACAACTTGACAATTTTCTAGGCTAGGCCTGTGTTTTGCCCTTTTGGACCCCTTCCCCTCACTCAATCTCTGGATTCCACTTTCCCCTACTTCCTAACATCCCTCCCTACTTCCCAAAATTTCCCCAAGAATTTAGAAGCCCCTTATCCCCTTCATTTCGATTCATTTCGACAAAATTCCTTGTTTCACACATCGGGATAAGTTTCACTCAAAAGATGTTTCAAAGCAATCAAAGATGAATTTTCGAAAACTGAGAGAGGTTTTTGTCCAAACCATGCCAAATAAGAAAAAACTCTCTCACTGTTTACACAGGTATCATGATTTTAGAGAAATGTCAAAAATACCATTGCCTCAGGAGAATTGAATGGACCTCTGAAGTAACCTTGGGAAAATCAAGATTTCTCCTATCATGGTTGGCTAAATGACTTGCTTGATGAGTCAAAGGATAACTAGACACAAATATCTTTCCAATGAGCTATCATGAGGTCAATTTCGAGTTGAGGAAGACCTTCAAAAGTTGACTGCAATAGCGCTCTGCCTTGAGGCAGCCTCATTCTGCTCATTTTGACAAGTTTTGGGAGATTTGATTTATGACAAGGAAAATGAAGTCCAAATTGAAAAATTTTACTTGGGTTCAAAATCAGACTCCAAGAGCTTTCCAACAAGCTATCACATGCTCAATTGGGACACCGGGAAGGTCTCCAAAAGCCTCCTACAAAATGCACTATGTGCCTCGCTACGCATATAGGAGGCACGGTACGCACATAGAGCGCGCTACGCATATAGCCTCCCCAACCTGTGTAAAATTACATGCGCGCTACAAATAGGGAGCACACTATGCATTGGGTAAGCGCGCAATGCATACAAACTTAGAGCCAAATTTTTTTTTGCTCCTTCGTCCAAATTCATGCTAAATTGCCTCCAATTGCTTGCAATGGTATCCATGCTCATTATTAACCTCAGCCTCACGCTCTCTCTTTGCCATTACATCTCTGCTCTCATTGTTATGGCCATTGTCATTTTCACACTACTTTTCCATGCAAACTCAGTTGACAAAACTATTCTCATTGTGGCTTTCCTATGATACTTTGATACACGTGACACATTTGAGGAGTAAAGCATACACTGAAATTTTTTCCTTCACTATACCTATATCAACGTACATATTGCAGACATCTTGTTTTCAAAGCCATGTCAGAGACGGATTCAGTTTATGAGCAAGAATATGAGTAGGACAGTGACTCAACTATTGAGGTTGATATACTGAGATGGAGCATAGCAGTGCACCAGTAGTGGTAACATATCAGAGAGGCCACAGAGCTTTGTTTGCAGTATCACGACGAGTACTATCTCCACCCGAGGTGGAAGGGGTCTCGTTGACTTCATCAGCAGCGCGAGTACTATCTCCACATGGCTTGGAAGGGGTCTCGCCTTCTTCATCAGTGCAGGTACATTCACAGGATCAGGATAGAAACAAAGACATGTTCCATCATATGAAAAATCATTATTGGGCTCGCATGCATGTCTGCAAAGCAAAAATGAAGATTCTAAATAGGAGGTTGAGCAGAGCACTAAAACGGCGGAAAAGGCCTGATCCACTCCAGATTTTGGCTAAGGCTTCTTTGGCTGGACATAATACATGATGGAGGGTCTTCGCTCCGAATTTTAGCAAATTCGGAGAAATTTTTGTCATTTTGAAATATTTTGGCCTAAAAATAGGTTTTTTAGCTATATGAGTAGCGCGTTGACGCGCTCGCTTTTGATTGGGACACTTGCTGAAGGAAAACTTTATATTTTTTGGTTTTTCATGGTAAGTTATGCATGCTCAAGCATTGCCGAAGAATTTCATCAAGTTCTGGATGATCAAAAGGCCCAAAAACACCATGAAAACCACCTTGCTACCACCTTTTGCTCCAGCAGGAAGTACTTCTGGGAGAATGAAGTTTTGGAGGGGCAAATGAGTTCCAAATTTGGAAATTCCACTTGGGATAGTCAACATCCAGGGCTTTCCAACGAGCTATCATGAGCTCAATTTGGATGCTGGGAAGTGCCTCAAAATCAGGCTGAAAGGCGCGCTATGCGTATGACTCAAGCGCGCTACGCATATAGATTTTTGGTCAATTTTTCATTTTCCAGCTCAGGATTTCGGCCAGTTGGACCAGTTTTGCTTGTGGATGAAATTTTTGAGTTATCTTGATGTAAATTTATGGTTGGAATGTAACTTGGACTCATTTTTACCTATTCTAGAAGATTCACTCCTAAAAAAGTAAAAATCAAGTGTAAGAATCAGTTTCCCTTCTTTTAGAGGCAACTTGTTTGGATGCCTATATTCTAGCTCCTTGTTTAGAATTAGTTGGAACTGCTCCTAGAAGGAGGAATTCGACCGCGAGAGGCATGGGAAGGGGTTAGGATGGTCTATAAGATGTATTTTCTCAGTCATTTTCAAAGGTTGGAGAGGTTGGACTCTTGGGAAAGATTTTGGCACATTATTGTACATATTTTTCATATTTTGGCTAAGGAAAGATCAGAGGTTTTGCAGCACCTGTTGGGATTCTTCTGGCTTTCAGTTCTTGATGGTGTTTTCTCTTAGTTTATTGTAATTTCTTTCATGTTTAATGTATGTCATTCCATTCTTATGCTTCTGAAACTAAATGAATGAGTAAATGAGGTTGAATCCATTGATTTCAGTGCTCCGCCTTTGAAATTGTTTAGTTTTACATGTTTTCGCCTGTTTGGAGAGGATCCATGTTTTCCCGTGACCTCTTCAGCTCCTTTTCATTCTGATCCATCCATACACTTAATCAAAAAGCATTAAGACTACTGCCTACCTCGCCCCAACTCGAACTCTGCAAAGATCTGGCCTTATCCCCGAACCCAAAATTGTTTTTTCCCATTTCTCCAACAAAACCCAAAAAATCAAGTTCAAACTTTCCTATCTCTTTACTAGCCTAAAATCAGTTCCCATTTTAAGTCATCTCGCACCCTATTGCTCAATTTATCGAGATTGACTGGAGAGAGCCCTCTCCTGTCCTCGTAGGGCTAGCTACGAGGCTGAGCTTGGTTTGATGTTGCCTTGAGTTTTGCCTTCCTCATCCTGAGGCAGATTTGAGCGCTAACATAGTGGCGACCATACTGGGGAAGATGGTTTGCTGTTGATGTGACATTCAACTTGAAGATTGTCTTTCCCCAGTACATGATAACAAAGTTTAGATCCGATTGCTGATGGTGAACAGCAGTCAGACACCACAAGGCTGAAATCATTCTCCGGCGACTTCATTCACTGAAAGATCCAGAAAATCAATATGGTGATTTCACTGCAGGGACATCAGTACCTATCCGATTTTCAAGATGGACCGGATCATGAGAAGATATGCTCCCATGAGCCGAGATCACATCCCAGCTTTTCCAAAGAAGATGCCCAAGGTAGATTGGTCAAGGAATCTGCCTACGTTTAACAATGATGGTAAGAAAGATGCTGCTTTACATCGGGTTAGATTTCACATGCATATTTGCAAGTTGAAGGCTGATTTTCCTGAAGATTGCTTGATGAAGATATTCCTAGCCACTCTGGAAGGTGAAGCCCAATATTGGTATGAAAGTTTTCCACCTGCTTGTATTTATTGCTTAAAGGATTTTCATGCCATGTTCATTGAAAGATATAAAGAATCTTATCCATCATTAAATTTAGTTCAGAACTGTTGCAAACATGCTTATAGTTTTATTGAAAGCCTTGCGACATATTATGAAGATGATAATTTCATGGATGAAGAGATCATGGAGGCTCTATATGAAAATCCATTTCAGCAGTATAAAGAAAACTTAGAGGATACTTGTCAAGATGCACAGGAAAATTTGCAGCAGGATGAAGATCTAAGTACAGTTGAAGATGATGAAGGAGAAGGTTTTATTCCAGATCTGTCCATAGAAGAAGACAACATGCATGAAAGTCAAGTTTCAATTTCAGAATGTGATAAAGTCAAGTCAGCCATTTCAAATCTAGATTCAGATCGTGATGATGAAGACAACCTTGTTTTGAATCCCATGAAGGAGAGCTCTATTGTTGAGATCATCTGGAATGAAGAAGACAAAGTTATTGACCAAAGCCTTCATGAGGAGGTAATCTGGTCATTTCATGGACAACAAGATGGGATCTTTGTTCAAGTAAGTGATAAATCTTCTTTTGATAACTCAGTGGTAAATGATAATTTGATTGCCATGTCATATGAAGACAATTACTATTTGAGCAAAAGAAAACAAAAAGCATTATCTCCTTTGTCTGAAGATGAAATAGATCAACTCTTGAAAGGTCATGTTACAACCCAAGCTAAAGCAGATTTGCAGTGCATACATGGTCAAGAAAGTGTTGGTGAAATCTCTTCCTCTTTTGAAAATGATGACGGTCTTGTAATCAATTTTATAGATCAGCAAACAGATAATATTTTCTTTCACAAAGATGATAAGGCTGTCATGTTTGATAATCTTGAAGATTGTTTTTTGTTTAAGAATTATCTAGACCATGAAGATGAGGAGTATGAGCTTGAGGGAGACAATATGCCAGGATTTCTCATGGTCAAGGAACCTACAGCTAACACTCAGATGGTAGAAGCATATACTTCTGTGTGCATTCCTATCCCTCAGAAATCAATTGTTCTTTCATATCAGAATGAAGGGAGTACTTGTATTTTTGCTGCTGGATCTCTAGAAAAGATAGTGTTTCAGGATTATCAAGATCCCTTCGGCATCCTTTTGCAAGCACTAGAGAAGATAAATTTTTCCTGGTTCATTATCATAAGCCTTGGTTTCAGTGGTTATTGTGAGTTGCCTACATGTACATCGTTCCGCCTGCTCGAGAAAAGTGAGAGCAGAAATTTGGTATGTAGCCATCTATTGGATTGGTTACATTGGAAATCTCATTACACATGATTGTACATATTTCATTAGTATGCAGGTGGTTGTCATCATGATTTTAGGCCCTCAAATCTTGATGGACTACTGCCCTTCAAATAAGCTTTGTTAGTTCTTGTTTTTGTTATGTTAGTCATGAGTCATTTGTGAGTCAGTTTTCTGTCTTTTTGTTAAGTTAGTTCGTGTCAGTTTTTAGTCATGCATTTTAGCTTGAGTCTTGACTCCATTGCCCAATGGATGAAGGCACTATCTGCTCTCCCAATGATCTACCGTTCTTGGCACCTCCAAGAAGCGACAGCTGCCATCCCCATTGGAGCCAATGTTAGACTCGGTCCTATCAGTCCCTTGTCAGAATCAAATTCACTAAGGTTCATTTCACATCATTTACAGTCTTAGATGCTATTTTGGTAAAAAAGAGTCATTTTAAATCTTGAGCCCAAGGTTGCCACCAATTAGTATGGAATTTACTTTTGATAGGGATGATATTCCACCAGTAGCAACTCTAATTGCACACTTTCTACATCATCTTGCTGGTCAGATGGATCTTAAAATGGAGATTTTTACTCTGGGCCCACTGTCACAAGCCCTGGAGTTCTTCACACAGATGAAGAATGCAGAAATGACTTGGAACAGATTAATGAATTCATGCAAGAATTTTCACATGGAGCAGATAATACGCTCCTTGAATCAACAGGTTTCAGCAACAAGGGGTGAAGGCTTACTTAGTCAGAAAATGCTTTTCATTGCCGAAGGTTATTTGATCTGGTGTATGGAGATATCGATGCAGATTATCCGGCAGTGAGCTATCGACACTGTTATGCAAAAGGATGTTGAAAATGGTGGTTGTCATCAACCGCTAAAATGTCTAGCGCAAAGCAATAAAGTTTGGGTCGTGTGTTCCAAAAGTTTGATCAAAGGTTTGTGTTGGGCTATATACAAGCACTAATAAAGCTAAGGTGAAAGGAAGATATCTAAGAAGGATGCACCAAATCCCTAGTCATTATAGCCACGAGTACCAAGTGATCGCGAAAACAAGATGTGCCTGTAGCAGGTGGATGCGTTGGAGAGAGGCGATAATGCCTTGATGTATAATGGAGATACAAGTGAAGATATTGTTACATGGGATTATGTGATCTTGGATGAGGGACACATCATCCAAAATCCCAATACTCAACGTGCCACAAGCCTTCGAGAGATTCCTAGTGCACATCGTATTATTGCCAGCGGCACATCTATTCAAAACAACCTAAAGAAAAAGCGAGCCTCATTTGACTTTTGTTGTCCAGAACTTCTTGGAGATAAAAAGGATTTTAAGGCAAGGTATGAGGATCTCATTTTGGATGTTAATGATAAGAGAGCAACTCAAACAAAATTTAAGGCAAACTGTGTGTGGATTTGGGTGCGCGGCGCACAGGCAAAGGAGCGCAGCGCACATGGGCTGCGCGGTGCACTGGGCACAATCACACCATGTTAAAATAACATATGTGCGGCGCACACAAACGGCACGGCGCACTGGCTATGCCACGCAACACACAGGTCAGATAAACACAGGCCGCATGGGATTAAAATCAATGACAAGGACTCAGCTAAGCATCTGGCTCACGTTTTCAACTCTTGAAGTGTTTGATGTCCTTTTAGTTGTGAGCTTTGTTATTTAAGCTCGTACACTTGCAATGAACTCAATGATGAAGGTCAAGTCCAACGCTGGCAGATTCTGTAGGAATCTGGAAGTCATTAAATGGAAGAGGAGCATCAGTCAAAGAAAAAACGTAGAAATGTGTTTACCTCTGATCTAGAGTTGGAAGATAACAGGACGGTCTAGAGGATTTTGGAATCCGTGATATAACATGCGAGGGATTGGCTAAAGGCCTCTTCTTGGTGGCCATGACTAAGTTCCAGCCCAGAACCTCGGAATCCAAGTCAAGCGACCCGAAAAAGGGGCTCATACTTGCTTTCTGCAATTCTCTAACTCAAAGGTTCTTTCACCTTCCCACCACGCTGTCCATAGACAAACTCATGGCTATCGGCATTGCGGTAGGAGAAGAGAATTGACCTATAGTCATGGTGGTGGGTCGAAATAATGAGAATGAGACAGTGGAAATTTATGATTCCTTCCAGAACACATGGACGATTGTGGGGAATCTTCCAAGAAAGGTAAATGCAATCAACTCCCGTGATATTGTTTTCGGCAAGAGTTCATTCTATTGCATCACAGTAAAGACGGCCAAACCGATGTAGATTATGGGTTTCAAATAATATGCTTATTCAGAGAACTCATGATGAAGTAAAGAAGGAATTAGCATAGGAAACACATGAAAAGAGCATATTTTACCAAATCATGAAATAGTTACTTTGGATGATGTGGCATGAGGAATTCGACGCACCAAACTTTCACACAATATTATTTCTGTAGCAGATGAAGTTGCTCCATACTAAAAAACATGAGGTCTTGGAGATGTCTGTGGTTCTCTACCTATTTCCCTTGCTGCTCGAGGTCATTGTGTGATGGTAATATCTCCGAGATATATGAATGGTATGATAGATAAGAAGTACAGTGGGGCTTTTGATGTTCAGTGTCACATCAAAATCACGTGCTTTAGTGGGGAACATCAAGTCGCATTTTTTCATGAGTACAGGGCAGGTGCTGATTGGGTAGTTGGTGCTAGTTCCGCTTCACTCTTCTATGCTATGCTGCTTGTGAGGCTCGTTTAGTATGTGGACCAGAGCCTGTTATATGCTGTCAATTCGACTTTGGTAGGATGCTTGGTTTTGGCTATGGAGTTTTCCCATGGGGTTACAATTCAGTTGAGACTTTCTCTGTGAATGTGCAGTACTTATTGAAGATAGGTTTGATAAAGGAGAATACAAGGTTGACCGATTGACTGAGTATGA
Source organism: Pinus taeda (assembly GCA_000404065.3). NCBI lineage: Eukaryota > Viridiplantae > Streptophyta > Pinopsida > Pinales > Pinaceae > Pinus > Pinus taeda. The sequence continues at coordinate 74,091 of APFE030552186.1, read as the reverse complement.
GCATGAGCAAATCCGATCTAAGTATGATGTGCAGCCTGTGCATAGGGAATGAAAGAGACCAAGGAAACCTAGATATAAATCTTCGACAGGCATATGAAATATGTTCCACAAATATCCTTTACTCATACCATCACTATGTATGAGCGAAAGTTATGTATGGAAAGCTGCTGGAAGTGATAATTTGATAAAAGCGCCCCCAAAGTTGCAAAGGATGTTAATTATAAAAATTTGGTTGTTTTCAAATGGTAAAGGTAAAAGTAAAGACCCAAATTAAACGCAGAATATCAACCATAAGCAGAGAAATAGGGTCGATTTGCCTATTTTGATCTCAGTTGCATTTCAGATGGTCTACGCTCCAGATTTTGCCCATTCATTGGTCATCAGAGGTTGGAAAATAGTAAATGTAACGTGGCAATCAAATTCAGAAGCCAAATTTAAGTGAAGATAACTATCCCAGCAGAGCCATCGAATTGATTGGCCTATTTTTGGTTTTCAGTTGCAGTTCAGAAATTTTAGCTACAGGTTTTGCCAGTTCATTTGTTATCAATAAACAAATTGTAACGCTGCTCCTTTTTAGGGCAGACTTTCCCTATTTTTATGATCTTAGGTGAAACTGCTCCTTAATTTCATCGATCAATTATCACCTCTCTAAGTTTATATATTGTAAAAACATTTGGTGGGGGAGAGAGTTCTGAAAGCTGGTGGAGGAGAAAAACAGTGTTTCATTGTACAGTTTTGGCTGGAGATAAATGAAATGATGTAGCTCTGTTTCAGGAGATCCCTGTGGTAATATCTTAGCATTGTGTTTCTTCCTTTGTTTTCATATGTGTCTTGTAATGTTTGCAGTTCATTCGTAATCATTTCTAAATGAATACTTTTAAGTGAGAAAGGCAGAATTCAATTTATTTGCTCTGTCTTGAGGAAGTGTTCATATTTAATGTTTTCTTCTGTTTGACAAGGATTCATCTTCTATGCCCTTGTCAACCTCTAAAATAGTTCACCCACTCAACCTTATTTCAAGTTGGATGCTTAAGCTCTTGCCTATCTTGCCTCATGAGATAATCTGCATTTTTCATTTAATTTCCCTGCTCTTACTGTCTTTGTCCCACGCAGCCCAGAAAACCAAACCATTTATGAAAAAACCCTTTTCTTATCTCTTTACTAGCCTAAAATCTGCATTCACTATAGGTCATCTCAACCCCTTTGAAAACCTTTTGCCGAGATATACCCGGAGAGAGCCCTCTCCTGTCCTCGTAGGGCTAGCTACAAGGCTGAGCGTGGTTTGATGTAGCCTTGATTTTTACCTTATTTCAGCCTAAGGTAGATTTGAGCGTTAACACCACCCTTCAACCAATCCACCTTATGGCCAGGGTAACCCTCAATGGGGACAAAATCCTCCATTGTTGGGGAAAAATACCTACCAACAAGGTCGGAACTCATAGTTTGGGTCTCATCAAAGACCCTATATGCCGGTTAACATGCAATTGCCTTTCTTGGCTAAGTTAGAGTTGTTTGATGTCTTGAGGCTCATGAATGATCCCATTCCTCATTCACCTTACTGGCCTCCAATTCCAACTAAAATTCCAAGGGATTGACCTAAATTCGAAGGAAAGGTTAAGGAGGACCCGCAAGCCCATGTGATGACATATCACCTATGGTGCTCCTCCAATTCATATGTCGATGATTTTATCCATCTTCGCCTCTTTCAACGAACCCTCACAGGGGCTACCAAGAAATGGTATATTGAGTTGCCTCGAGGTACCTATGCTGACTTCAACTCTCTGGCTATGGCCTTCCTCACTTACTTCCAATTGTCGGTTCAATATGAAACTGACACTCATTTTCTCACATCCCTTAAGAAAGACACTGCGACCCACATTTCTGATCATATCCATAAATGGAGACATCATCGTCACCTCATCAAATTTGAGATTTCTGATGATTCTTTGACTAAATGGTTCACAAAGTCATTCATTAATAAGATTTCTAAGGATATAGCTATAGGTAGATGTGTTACTGAAGAGCAAGCTATCACCCATGCCCAGTATTTAGACTTAGTCTATTCACAATTTGGCACATTGCATGAGATGTTTCCTGATGCTCCGAGACCATCTTCGGATATGACAACATCAAATTAACCTAATGTGCCACCTATGGATGGTGTGATTTGTTCCATGTCTCAGACTTCCATGAAATCTTCTTCAAAGCAGAAATCTATTTCAAGCACTGGTTCCAATAATCCTTCGAAGAATTCATCCAGTCCTGGTAAAATCTCTAAGGTACTTGTTGTTTAGTCTACTGCAGTAGATGAGGCCTCTAAAGGTACATAAAAGGGAAAAGGTAAAGCCAAATCTGATGCCCCAAAATAGGACCCACCCAAATAATCAGCTCATGATGCTTCTAAAAGAACATTCAAATATCCTTGACTCATCTGTGAGGAATATCATGTTGGAAATAATATTGAGCCAAGGGAGGGGGGGTGAATCAGTATTAGCAATTTAACAATATTTCATTTCCATAAACTGATTTATATACATTGCTTCTGTTAATGAAAGCTACGTGTATACGCAACTATGTTTAGAGTAACCAGCATGTACCTTGCAATCTTATAATTTAGTTAGTTGATCTTTAATCTTTAATCTGTGTATCAGAACCATATAACTAGTAATTAGATGCAATAAATAGAATAGGCAATCACACACATGAACACAAGATATAAGGTGGAAACTCAATGTGGGTGAAAACCACCTGCTGCAATCGCTCAATCTTTCCTTAATAAGAAACTTCTTTTACAAATTTTGTACTGGTGCAGCCTTATACTAGTACGTAGGCTTCCACCTATAGAAGGCTACAACCTTCTCTCATTCTCTAGCTTTTCTTGGAAGGGAGCTACAACCCCCTTAGCTCTTGTACTAGTTGATGTGTTTACTAGTACGTAGGTACTGACCTACAGAAGGCTACAACCTTCTCTTCTCTTCTAGGGACCATGTTTCATAAATTTTCAGATTGGATCCATAAATAACATCAATCAAACATCAAATATATCTGCATCAACCAAGCTCCTTTGCACCAACCAAAACTGAATCAAAAAATCAGTTTTCTGAATGTTGTAAGCAGAACACAGTAACAGTAACCAAAACCGAATCCAGGATCCAGAACACTGCAACAGCAAACAGAAGTTGCTAATACATATTTTACGAGACGTATCTGCTTCAATGTGTTGAACCCGTGTTCATACGTTGTTATCTGAAGGTAGACCTATGTATACGCAGTTTTTAAATGCTGAACTAGCGTGTATACATGCTTTTTCTATATTGAACCTACGTACAGATTTGTAAAATATGATTTTAACCTTTACAACTATTCAGACATCGGTTATACCCAGATCATCAGATTTACAGATTACAACATGTGCCAATTATAAAATATCAAAACCACACAAAGATACTTCTCTTCAACCCTAAAGATCTTGACCCATCAATAGAACTTATCCTTCTTCAAGCGCTCATGTTCCTCCTTGATTCAAATCGAGCTATGCACCATAACCCAATGACCAGTATTCTAGATCTTGCTCTTCATTAAATATTCAATACTTGAGTGTCTTTGCCTAATGATCTCCTCCTCCTTTTATAGTCTTAGGCCTTACTCAATACCATGGTCCAAAACCACTTTAGAATCAATACCTTGGAACAAATACATGGGGTCAATACTTTAGACAATATACCTTGGACCAATACCATAGGTCAAAATACCAAGGACCAAATACCATGGACCAAAACCAAGTTTTCCAACATGTACATTCTTTTCCTTATGTGAAAGTGTGTGTATATGCATATGCGCCTTTTGGTCTACTACCCACATGTATATGTAGTTTGGTCAAAGGGGAACCTGCATATACCTCTTTTTCCTTCATTCTGTGATCCTAAACTATGATCTGTCATCTTAGCGAGTTGCCATCAAGAACAACACCTGTGTCATAGTGCGAAACCTATGTCATAATGCCAAAAATCTCCCCCTTTGGACTTGATGGCAACCCCAATTCATTCTCCCGATTTGCCATCAAGGGAAAAGGGTTATGCTCCCCCTCAGTGCATGCTGAATTCTCTGGTCTGCTGAAGTGTGCTGTTCATGCTCCCCCTGACTGTAAGCAAGGTCTACAAACAATTGTTCTACAAGAAGAACATGACTCTATACATCATAAATCACCTTCCTATCACTAAACACTCATACATACATCCATCTCCCAACCAAGTGGGGATATACCCAGATTTACTCATCTGCCCAACCAAGTGGGGATACATCAAAAGTTTATACATGATAAAACAAGAACATTACATAATCCATCCCAAGCATAGTGGGGAAACAAAATAGGTCATTACATGACCTTGATAATAAAATTCATACATAACATAAAGACAAAATATCTAAAACAAGACTATGATAGTCATAAGCAACTATCATCAGTGGCATCTGTCAATCACCATCCATACCAGCAACCATGATCTCCCTCTGCACATGTTCCACCTGAATCAAAAACTACTATGAAATTGTACCAAGATCTTCTAAGGTAACGCCAACATTGATAATGCATTATTAGAAGTATATGCTTCCCTTGAACCTGTGCCAGATGATCACTGATAGACCCATATCAGACTCTTTTCATCCTGAGTCTACCCACTGATATTCTTCAAACCGACATATACACAGTTGTATCCACAAAAACCAACGTATGTACGTGGATACGCTTCATGAAACTCACGTACAACCACTGTTCTCTAAAACAAATAAATGTCAATAGCAAGATGATGCATCAACTACTCCCAGCTTCTGTCTGAGGTATTCAAATGTCTCTCTGGGCAGTGGTTTGGTGAATATATCAACAACTTGTTCCTTGGAGGGAACACACTCCTGGAGAAAATGATATTTGATAGGTACATGCTTGGTCTTGGAAGGCATGACTGAATTCTTTGAAATACTAATTGCACTTGTATTAAAATGATATTTGATAGGTATGTGCTTGGTCTTAGAATGCATGACTAGATTCTTTGAAATACTGATTGCACTTGTATTATCACATAGAATGGAGATGGGTGTACATGTGATCTGAATGTCTTGCAATATTTGCATCATCCAAAGGAGTTGTGTGCAACAATATGCAGTAGCCACATATTCTGCTTGGGCTGTAGATAATGCAATTGAACTTTGTTTCTTGCTAAACTAAGACACTAATCTGGAACCCATATAGAATGCACCACCACTAGTGCTTTTTCTATCATCGACGCTTCTTGCCCAATTTGCATTTGTGCATGCATGAAGTGTAAGATCTGTGTCCCTAGGATACCATAAGCCAAAACTCTGAGTTCCTTGAAGATATTTGAAGATCCTTTTGACTTCTTGTAGGTGTGATTCCTTTGGATTTTCTTGGAATCTTCCAACTATTCCTACTGCATGCATGATGTTTGGTCGGGTACCTATTAGATAGAGCAGACTACCAATCATGGATCTGTAGGTTGGTTGATGTACTATTGTTGATTAATCATTTGCGCTGAGGCTGCATCCTGTTACCATACATACTGGTTTATAATCTTCCATGCCATATTTCTTCAATATTTGCTTGAGGTACTTGGTTTGTGATAAAAAATACAATCTTTATTTTGTTGAACTTGTAAGACAAGAAAATATGTGAGTTAACCAAGCAGGGACATTTCAAATTCTTTTTGCTTTACCACGGCAAAGTTTTGACTCATGGCTTCTTCATTTCTACCAAACATGATATCATCAACATACACAACAAGTATTAACAATTTATCATTGTCAATTTTTATATATAGATTGCTATTAGCTGATCCTTTTGAAAAACCTTGTTGATGAAGGTATTTGTCAAGACGATAATACCAGGGCCTTGGAGCTTCTTTTAGACCATAGAGAGCCTTTCTAAGTATGCATACGATTTTTGGATCATTTCCAAGGATGAATCCGTTTGGTTTCTCAATACATTTCTTCTTCTAGGTCTCCATTAAGAAAGGCAGATTTCACATCCATTTGATATACTTTGAACTTCTGAAAACTAGAAAGAGCAAGAAACATTCTTATGGCTTCAAGTCTAGCAACAGGTGCAAACATTTCTTCAAAGTCTATACCTTCTCATTGAGCATACCCTTTACAAACAAGTGTGGCCTTGTTTCTAATAACTTCTCTAGTTTCATTCAGCTTGTTTTTGAATATCCATTTGGTTCCTATGACATTCTTATCATTAGGTCTAGGAACCAATTCCAAATTATTATTCTTTTCAATCTACTCAAGTTCTTCATTCACGGCCTTGACCCAACATTCATCTTTGCATGCTTCATTTACGTTTTGCGGTTCAATGGAGGAAAGAAATGCTAGGTAGCTTGAAGCTTCTGTAATAGTTCTTCTTGTCTACACTCCTGCCTCTTTCTGCCCCAAAATTTGAGTCTCTAGATGATTCTTCTGAACATACCTGGATGGAGTCTTTTCTTCTACCCTTATCTGTTCTTTTGGTGCCTCACTGGTTTCTTCTTCAGAATTTGTTTGATTTAGTGTGGAAGGATAGTCCTCATCTTCTTCATAATCTTCATTTTTTACCTGCTTTGGATTTTTGCCTGCTTCATCAACCACAACATCAATACTTTCAACAATTTTCCCAAGTCTTTTATTATAACACTTGTGTCCTTTACTTTGAGAAGAGTAACTAAGGAGAATGCCTTCATCTGCTCTAGGTTCAAACTTACCAAGTTTTTCATCAGTCCTTTTGATGTAAATTTGCTTCCAAAAACTTTGAAGTATTTTATAGTAAGATTCTTACCATACTTAAGTTCATGTGGAGTTTGAGTGTTGTTCACCCGTACGCTTGTTTTGTTGAGAATGGTGATGGCAGCAAATGAAACTTCTCCCCAGAAGGTTACAGGAGTTCCAGACTCATTTAGCATAGCACAAGCCATTTGTTAAAGAGTTTTATTCATCCTTTCTACCACTCCATTTTGCTGAGGAGTTATTGCTGTAGAGAATTCCCTTCTTATTCCATGTTCTTCACAAAAGTTGAAGAATTCATTCGAGGTAAATTCCCCTCCTCAATCAGACTTGAGGCATTTGATTTTGTGATCTGATTCATTTTCAGCCAAGGCTTTGAAGGCTTTGAACTTTTTGAAACCTTCATCTTTATGCTTTAGAAGTCCTATCCAACACATTCTAGAAAAGTCGTCAATGAACAATATAAACTATTCTTCTCCACGAGGTGACTTTTTCCTAGATGGACCACATAAATCAGTGTGAACAAGTTCAAGAGGCTTACTAGCTGATCCTTCCTTCTCAGGGAAATGTGCTCTAGTTTTCTTACCAAATTGACATGATTTGCATATTGTGTTTTCTGGAATGCTGATGTCTAGAAGATCACGAACATCCTTGTATCTGCATGCTTTTCTTATTTGAGGGAAGCTTAGATGCCCCAATCTTCTATACCATAGCCATTGTTCATCAGTTTTTCATAGGTAGCATTGTTGTTGTCCCCCCTTGAGTATGTACAGGTTGTTTGGAGTTCTTAGACCTTTAATCACTATTTCTCCTGTATCAAGCTCACGAACAACACATCCATTTGAATGAAATACTACCTCATTTCCTTGATCACACATTTGACTGACACTCAATAGATTATGCTTTAGATCATCTACATACATAACATTCCCAATTTTAACCTTTTCTTTTAAGAGAACAGAGCCTTTACCTTTTATGACTGTAGGAGTGTCATTACGAAATGAGACCTTCTTTTCCTTTTCTAAGGCATTATATGACTGAAGTTTTTCTTTATCACCCGTCATGTGTTTCGAGCGTCCATTGTTGATATACCACTGATTTTCTTGTCCTTCTGCATACAAGGATATTCTACATATTTCTATTTGTGGTTCTTTCTTCATGTTTTGGGACCCAATGAAGCTTTCTCCTTCTGAGATGTTTGCCTAAATTTACTCCTGCATTCAGAATCTTCATGACCAAAGTTGTTACAGATAGAGCATTCTATTTCATTTTCAAGAGAAAAAAAGTTATTGTAGGTCCTTTTCATGATCCCAGTCAAATTCCTTTGATTTTGTGCTTCTCTAGTCATGATGGTCTTGTAAGCAACACATTGAGCAGCTTTGTGTCCAAAATTATGACATGAAAAACATTGGCCATTAAAGAAATTCCTACGATTATCAAATCTACCATCCAGGTGATTGTAGTTTCCATTGACATTCATTTTTTAGGCAAATTGAGAATGATTTACCTGTGGTTGGTTGTAGCTTCTGTTCATCCTTGAAGTAGATTGACCCCGATTTACTTGGTAATATTTGTTCATTCTTGAAGTAGATTGACCCTGATTTACCTGGTGATCTGCTTTATGCCTTTGCTGATGATAGTCAACCTGTTCACTTCTCCTTGCTGCATCAAGATAACTTTTGGAGGTGGATGGCTTCTATGCTTGAGATACTTCTTCATTATATCCAAGACCTGTCTTGATTAGAGGAGAACACTGCACTTTGATAATCTCATCTAAAGTTTCAGATCCTTTAGCAAATCTAAGATTAAGAGCTTTTGTTTTCTCAATATCTTTTCTAAGTCCCACAATTTCACAATATAATTTTTCATTGTGTTTTTCCCTTTCAGCAAGTTGGAATGTCAGAGTATCTATGATCATACTCTTTTCTTCTAAACAAATTTTAAGTTTATAAATTTCTTCATAGAGATCATATTCATCTATGGCATCCAAGAAATCATCATCTTCAAAAGCCATCAAAAGTCTATAATGATTATCATGTTCATCTTCATCATTATTTGAAAGTCCATTGTTTTCTTCATGTGTATAATAGATCTTCCTACTTACATTCTGTTTTTTGTTCCATTTAACTGGTTCCTTACCTTTGTCAAGCTTATCTTTATGATGACATTTGGTGGCATAGTGACTGACTCTCCCACAAGCAAATTATTTGAAAGGTAGCTTACCTCTGAATCTTCCAAAGCCCCATTGAAGGTTCTTGACAAAGTTTGATTCTTTCTCTCCTTCTGACGTATGTCCTGACTCATTGTATTCTCCTTTTGAAATTTTGAATGCAGCTTCTCTAATGTCTGATGGACCCCCTTTTCTCATTTCGAAAGAAGTTAGGATTTTTTGTAGCTGTGACATGGTAATACTCTGAAGATTCTACTTTTCTTCTATGGCAGAAACTTTTGATTCAAACGTCGAAAACAAAGATCTTAAAACCCTTTCAACTAAAGTAACGTCTTTTATCTCTTCACCCAACTTTTGCATGCGACTAACAATCTCATCTATACGTAAGAAATAATTAGCCACACTTTCATCATTGTGCATTCTGAGAGTTTCATACTAAATTCTGAGAGATTGTAGTTTTACACGTTTTACCTGAATGTCTCCTTCATAGCTTAGAATGATCTTGTCCCATATTTCTTTGGCACTTTTGAGCTGCATAACCTTGACAAGTTGAGATAGACTCCCCAATAGAGTATTGACGGCATTTGCATTTGTTTCATACTGCTTTTTACCAGCTGTATCTGTAGGAGTTGCTGATGGGAATGTGTATCCTCCTTCCACGATATCCCAAACTTCTACACCAATAGATTGAAGATAGGTTGTGGTTCCTACCTTCCAATAGACGAAGTTACTCCCATCAAAGATTGGTGGCCTGATGGATGCCTCCCTTTCATAGTTTCTCATGATGATAGATCTTCCTTCAAGCGATCAAGCTTCTTCTGAAAGACCTGCTCTGATACCAATTGTTGAAAATAATATTGAGAGGGTGTGTGAATCAGTATTATCAAGTCAACTAATTTTTCATTTTCAATATTAGATATACGCTACTTCAGATATGGAAACCAACGTATACACGCAATTGTGTCCACAACAACTAGCATATATCCAGTAAAATTAAGATTTAATTAATCCATTTGATCTTTAATCAGTGCATCAAAACTTCATTAACCATAAGAACAATAAACAAGTGCAGTAAACAGAACAAATCATCACACATATGAACACAAAAAATAAGGTGGAAACCTAATGTGGGTGAAAACCACCTGCTGCAATGCTTCTCTATCTTCTTGTTAATAAGAAACATATTTTTACAATTTTTTTGTACTGGTGCACTATTATACTAGTACGCACACTTCTACCTGCAGAAGGCTACAACCTTCTCTTTTCTTCCAGGGACCACGTTTCATAAATTTTCAGACTAGATCCATAAATAACATCAATCAAACATCAAATGTATCTACATCAACCATTCCCCTTTGCACCAAGCAAAATGGAATTAATCAATCACTTCTCTAAATGTTGTAACTAGAATACAGTAATAGTAACCAAACACCAATCCTGAACCCAGAATAATGCAGCAATAAACAGAAGTAGCTAAAACATATTTTATGAGACGTATGCTACTTCAAGATGAAGAACTTGTGTGCATACACTTATATATTAATGCAAATCACCGTATACGCTATTTTGAATTACCGAACCAATGTGTATATGGGCCTTTGTTGTGCCGAACCTACGTACAAATCTATAAAAGATAATTTACCCTTTTCAATTATTCAGACATCAGTTATACCAAGATTATCAGATTTATAGATCAAGTCATGAACCAAATATAACAAATCAAAATCACACAAAGATACTTCAATTCAAGCCTTAAGATCTTGACCCACCAATAGAGCTTATCCTTCTTCTAGCGTCAGGTTCCTCCTTGGTTCAGATTCAGCTATGCACCATAACCCACTGACCAGTATTCTAGATCTTGCTCTTCATAAGATATTCAATCCTTGAGTGAATGCCCTTGCCTAATGATCTCCTTCCCCTTTTATAGTCTTAGACCTTACTCAATACCATGGTCCAAAACCACTTAGAGCCAATACCTGGGTCCAAATACCTGGGTTCAACACTTTGCATGAGATACCATGGTCGAAAACCATAGGTCCGAATAGCAAGGACCAAAAACCGTGGACCAAAAACAAGTTTTCCCACATGTACATGCTTTTACTTGCGTGAAAGTGTGTGCATTTGTATAAGCGCCTTTTGATAGGCTATCCCATCTGTATACACAGCTTGGTTAAGAGGAACCTGCGTATATCTCTTTTTCCTTCATTTTGAGAGCTTGAACTATGATCTGTCATTTGAGTGAGTTGCCATCAAGGACAATACCTGTGTCATAATGCCAACACAATATGCTAAAATTTCTATTGAGGTTGGCATGGTAGAAAAAACTGGTGAATGTCCTAGAACCAATCAAAATTTACATCTTAAAATTAACGCAAATCTGCGGATCTATAATAGTCAAATAGAGAAAAAAGGCTTGGACCCTGTGACATGCATCAACATGTCAACAATGCATATAGATTGATCCGAACAACTCAAATTATAACGCAAGAGCATACACACATCAATCCCCTGCAACCAATGATCAAATTTGAATGGTTGGTATTAATTTTATTTGGATAGGAATATATTTATCTAGCCCTTCAAAGATGAAAGGTTATAAAAAAAAAATATAACTTTATTAACAAGATTATAATAAGTAAACTATTTTTAAAAAAAATGCCAAAATGAAATGGTATCCTTAATCTTTAAAATCTAAAAAGTGGCTACATTAAAACACTATAAAATCTCAATAGAATTTTGTAAATAGGCAAACATTTTTCTCAAATTCTATTAAAAAAAGGTAAAGATATATTTATTCTATTCATTATATAATATTCAAAAGTATTTGAATTTACATCATTGAAAATATAAACATGTTTTCACAATGGAAAAAGGTTTTCTAGTTTTCATTTGTTTATAGTTTATTCTATATGTTTTATTCAGCTTGAAACAATTTAAAGCAAACCAAAACAATAAATATATACCTTCTCTTAACATGGCCCAATCAAAGAACACTATCAATAGAATTAAATCATCTCCATTAAAAACTTCAACCTTTATAGATTCAAAAATTTATGTAATTATAAGGAAAATTTTCCATATCTAATAGGGAAATATTGTAATATGTAATACAAATATGTAGTGTTTTTATTGTATGGCTTGGTTGGTCATTTTTTTGTTTGTTTAAGAATTGTTTTCAAATTTGGTCTTTACAATGAATTCAATTTTGGTTGATTTCTTTTTTTGATAATGCAATTTTTTTTTCATTGATATATTTTTCTAATAATATGGTTTCTTTTCATTAACAATGTCACTTAATGTTTCTATAATTTCAACATCTCCTTAAAAGTCCTTCATAGCAATAGCTACATGGACACCCACATGCAAAACTTATTTCGTAGATGTCAAATGGAGAGAATGAAGTGGGAGACACAATAGTAGTTGTATGGATAGCTATTGGCATTCTATATATTTTGGGAAGACCAACCAGAAAAACCAAATTAAGTTGCAGCCCTGTAGGTAGACCAATATTCAGTTGTGTGGTTATTAATAGAGCCCTAGATTTTCATTTTAACACTTCTCCCTAGTTCAAAACTCTACATAATTTTATGCGAAGAACACTTATTATTTCTCAATTTGTTTATAGAATTAATTTCTATGCTTTCAAAAACTAGAGAGTTAATAAGGAAAAAGGATTTTTAAGATAAGAGAAGAAATACAGGGTTTTAAATAAAGTTTGATTTTATAAGTGCTAGGCTTAATAGCAGCTTGATTACAGTAAGTTAGAATGGAAATAATGCTAGGACTTTTTAAGCATCATGGTTAATCTAAAAATAGAAAAGAGATGCTAGTAGTTATTTACAAGACTATAAAAAACATTAGAATCACTAAGCATAGTTGCCACCATCTAATTGGTAATTTCATAACTGAAGAATCTTGTCTGAATGTTTAGTTGACAAGAAAGAAAGAAAATTTTGCAAATTAGGAAAGAAAATGAAGATACAACAGAAATGTGGTTATGATGTAAAATCATCAATATTATCACTTTAATCTATTTTTAAACATCATAAAATTACATCTTTAAGTAATTTATTTCATTTATTACTATAAAATAAAAAGATTATTCATTTATTACAATAAAATGAAAATGTATTAATTTATTAAATTAAAATAAGAATTCAAATTAATAAAGAAATTACTCTCTCTATATATCGATGTTTCTAAAAAGAAGCCCTAAATAAGGAACCCTATCGCTCTTATTATGTTATGTTGAGATTTCCATGTTGAACATCGGAGTTTCAAAGTAATGATGTATTCATGGAAAATGTAAGGAACCCTATCGACCTTATTATACTATGTCAAGATATTTATGTGGAACATCAAAGTAATGTCAAGAATATGTCCTCATAAAGGTAGGATAGAAGATGTTTTCATATCAGTAGGATCATCAGTACTCGAATATATTCGACATCCTCGAAGATGTAGTAGATGGTAGTAGTTATTTACAAGATGAAGAAAAAGTTTGTGAATCAGTAAGCGTAGTTATCACCATCTAATGCGGCAATCTCATAACTGAATAATCTTTTGTTAATAGTGGGTTGAAATTAAAGAATAAAATTTTACAAATTAAAGGAAATGGAGATACCACAGAAAATGTAGTATGTGGCTATGATGTAAAAATGTCAATATTGTCATTTTAATCTATTTTTAAGCGTTGGACAAATATGAAAAATATCGTTTCAAATTTTGAACTACATACCTGTTGAAAGCCATTATTGGGACCATGAAATCACTTGCCTTTATCGATGCTTCAGAAGCTTCATAACTCCCCTTCGAATACCCTGGAAAAACGAATATATGAAAAAATATGAAGTGAAATACTTCAATGGATTGAATTTTCAGAGTTGAGGAGAGCAAGAAGTAATTACAAGGAAAAGTAAATATCAGGAGACACAAATCCACATCAAACCTTCTTGTTGAATGGAAATATTAAGATATTCTTCCTGATATGGAGTGTAACCTTGATGGTTCTCATTCTGCAACAATTTCATCATTTCCTCCTTAGGAACGGGAAAAATCCTTTGACTTTTCTCAAAGACTTAGTCCAAAAAATCTTCATCAATGACATGATGGATGATATAAAAAAAATCCAGAGTCTATAGATGACTATATAAAGATCAATCAACCATTCCATATATAATAATTTTAATTGATTCCACCTAGATTATTGAGTTGAATGAAAGGCCAAGGAAATGAAAGTTGAAAATTAAAACTAAGTGTTAAAAGTACCTTGTTGTTAAGTTATGCTATGTTCTATTCTTAGAGTAGTTTACTTATTTTTCTTATTATTAGTCACATATTAGCAATCACATGTACATTAAGTAAAGTGCAGATAAAACATTAAACGATCGACCAAAAACAAGCCAAGACAAGAGACACAAGATGTGGTGGCTAGCCATTGACAAACCCCAATATGGGGAAACCCTTTAATTAAATCTTCTTTTATCTTCAATAATTCAGTAGAGAGAGAAATAGGACAAAAATATTATTTATATCAGTAGAAAATAACCCTAGATCAACCAAGTCAAACTTGGACAAACAGGTGGAAATTAACCTCCAATATGCTTGGTCAACTTCCAGTTAACTTTCCTTCGAATAGATTGAAGAAGCAGCCCTAGGAAAACCCCAAACGTTAAGTTGTTTTGTAGATTTCTGAAGTCAACATGTAGCCCTAAACTAGGGTTGTCGATAGTGGTCAAATCGGAGGTTAGATCACATTTATTTCTCTGCCAAAAATGCATCCCTCCAAAGAGAGTCAGCTTCACCTACTGCGCAGTCTAGTGAGAGAGAATGTTTGTCAACGTTGCTCAAAGTTCTGATCTATAGTTTGTAAACCATAGGAAACTGTGCCCTTCCTTCCCACATGTGAGAGAGAGACCTTTCTGTATAGGAGAGAGAGAGAGAGAGAGACTCTTTTCTACGTAGAAAAGAGAGAGAGATAGATGAAAAGTGTGTGTCCAAATGAGGAGGAGAAATCCTATATTTATATGCAAACATTGATGATGAATAGATGTGTTTGTTGGGCTTCTGAACCTATATAAGTTGCTGGCTGACTTTGACAATTAGTCCATAATCAAAATAAATTCATATCTTCATAAATACTTATAATAATCGGATGATCTTTAGATCAATCCTACACCTCTCGATGAGAGGAATCTAGGAAAAATGTTATCAGCCATGAATAAGGTGACCCACATGGAGTTTGGCCCTAGCTGCCAATTTTAACACTCCCTCTCAACTAGGGAGAACTCCATCTATAATTAATCTGTCTGTCGCTATTATTCATCCAGCAAATGCACTACCCTATATAGCTTAACCCCTACTCTACTCGACTCTCTTTTGCCTTGCTTTGTTCTACTCTGCTCTACTCTCTTCTTCCCTACTCTGTTATGTTCTACTCTTACTTTCTATGTTCTGCTACATTATGCTCTATTTTTCTCTTCTCGAACTATGAATAAGAAGAAGTGATCGAGGATGTATCACACCATCCTCCACTAACCCGAAGTCAGTCTCAAAGTGTGTACCACTGGTCCCAGACCAGTGCTCTACTGACCCGAAGTCAATGTCATAGTGGGTACCACTCTCACTGGTCTCAAACCAGTATCATTGATCTTAGATCAATGAAGGTCATCATAGCATAGGGAGTATAGTAGATATGATGATGCATCCATCGATAGATCTACTATGGTCCCTATCCTCATTTCCCTGCTCATTGATCAGATGAGAGGTACTTACCATGAGTCCCAAACTGCATGGGTAGGATTCCTCGATAGGATAACTAATAATCTTGTCCACGGGAGAATGAATCATCCTGTCTAGTGGATGCCACAGAGAACTAATCATCCTGGCCTACAGGAGAACGAATCATCCTAATCCACAATCATCGTGGAGAATGAATCATCCTAGCCAACAGGAGAACTAATCATCCTGTTCCATAGTCGCCATGGAGTGTCACAGGGGAAGGTTGAACCTTTCACCCTATACAAAGTGCACCAGCAAGGGATGGTAAGTCACCATTTGGCCACATGTCGCTCCAATAAGTAACCCACACCCCTCGTGAGATCCCAGAGCTTAGTACATCATAATTGACCCTCATAAGAGGGTCTCTAAGTGACACCAAGTAGTTCTCAGAAACTCAATAATTTTACCTTTCCTAGGGGCTTTGTCAAAATGTCAGTGACCTATTCATTTGTACTGATATGTTGGAGACTTATAGCTGCCTTTTGCACCATATCTCAAATATAGTGGTACCTGATATGGATATTCTTAGAGAAATCATGGAATATCAGATTATCTGATAAACGAATCTTGCTCTGGTTGTCACATAGGATCACAGTGCTATCCAATTTAAATCCAAACAGCTCACTGAAGAGCTTTTGTAACCAGATTGCCTCATAGGATGCCATGCTAGCAGCAATATACTCTGCCTTGGTGGTGCTCAAAGCCACCGACTTATGCTTCCTACTCATCTAGGATATCATAGCAGACCCCAAGGAGAAATAGCACGCGGAAGTGCTCTTACAGTCCACCACACTGCCTACCTAATCAACATTAGTATATCCAAGTAATTTCACATCTCCGGTACTGTATCATAACCCATAAGTAATTGTACCACAAAGATATCTCAACAAATTCTTGGCACCCATCCAATGTATGTGGTGGGGTTCAACTATATTTTGACTCAATGTGTTAACTGCAAAGCATATATCTCGATGGGATTTCACTAAGAACATTAATGCTCCGATGAGTTGACAATACTTGGTGGCATTTCGTAAAACAGGTCCAACAACACTACTGCTTAACTTCTTTAAGTCAAGCTACATCGGGGTAGTTACAGCCTTGCAGTCAACCATACCGAATCTTTCCAATATCTTCATCACATATTTTCCTTGAGATAGGAAAATTTCCCTTGGCTTCTGCCAAACTTCAAGTCCTAGGAAATAGTGCATCATTCCGAGGTCCCTCATTTCATATTCAGAAGCCAACTCCCTCTTACATTTGTGAATGACAGAGTCTGCACTTGTTAGAAGGAGGTCATCAACATACAACACCAATATGAGAGGTTTGTCATCTTCAACCATAAAGAAAAGGTTAGGGTGAGTTTCACTCCTACTGAATCCCAACTTCATCAAGTAGCTATCGATCCTCTCATACCATGCTCGAGGTGCTTGCTTCAGCCCATATAGGGCCTTCTTCAACCTTCACACATGAAATTTTCGATCATAAATTCAAATCCTTTGGGTTGCTCCATGTATACCTCTTCTTTGATCGAACCATGCAAGAACGCAGTCTTAACATCCATCTGATGTAGGTTCCATCCTTGTGAAGCCGCAAGGGCTATGATCAAGCAGATGGTGGTAGATTTGGCAACTCATGCAAATATCTCGTCATAGTCTATACCTTCATTATGGGAGAAGCCACAAGTGAAAAAACGAGCCTTATACTTTTCCGTACTTCCATCAGCTGCATGCTTTATCCTGTAAAGCCATTTAGAAGTGACAACTGTCTTTTCCATGGGTCTGGGAACCACTTCCCATACATCATTCTTGATAATAGACTCCTATTCTTTGCTCATAGCATCCTTCCATACTTGATGCTTGATTACATCTGAGAATGATGAAGGCTCATCTTGAATGATCATGTTCACGATGGTCAGGTATCCCTGATACCTGTTTTGTTTCTTACTTTCACAGAGGGTTCCTTGGGGTGTATTGTGTCCTTCGACATCATCAAGTTTCCCCCTACGCCATGAAGGCCTCTTCCTATAATAGGAAGTTTTAGGTGGAGGAGGATCAATAGGGTCCATGGGTTCTTCCACATCGAGCATTGTTTCGTCATCTTTATCTTTCAGTTCCCTAATGTCAGCTTCTTGAGAGCTCCTCAAAATAGGAAGATTGTTCACCTTGCTGAGAGCGATATCTTCATCAAAGGTGACATCATGACTAATCACAACTTCCCTTTAACTAACTACATAGATTCTATAGCCCTGAGTATTTTCACTATAGCCCATGAAGATTCCTTTCTTTCTAGATGCACCCGATTTATTCCTTTTCTCTTTTGGCACATGAAATATACAAGGCTTCCAAAAATTCTAAAATGAGATACGTTAGGATTCTTATCGGTGCACATTTATTCAGGAGTCTTGGAACCCAATGCCTGAAGAGGGCATCGATTGTGTACATATACAGTGGTGTTTGTAGCTTCAGCCCATAGAAACTTCGGAAGTCTTTGATCATGGAGCATAGCACGGACAACTCCCACAATTGTACGATTCTTCCTTTCCGGCACACCATTCTATTCAGGAGTATATGGTGTAGTAGTCACCCTCTTAATGCCACCCTCTTTAGAAAAGTCATGAAACTCATTAGATTCATATTCAGTCCAATTATCAGTCCTTAATATCTTGATATTCTTTTCGGTTTGATTCTCAATCAAGGCTTCGAAGTGTCGAAACGAAGAGAACACTTCATCCTTCTTTTTCATGAAGTTTATCCAGGTCTTTTGGGAATAATCATATATAAAAGTGAGGTAATATCAATATCCTCCCAAGGAGCTCATAGGCATCATACCAGATATGTTTGAGTGAACCAATTGTAATATTTAGAGGTCTCGCTTTGGCTTGAGGGGAATGGTCCCCCTTTGAGCCTTCATTTGGAACATCCTAGACATACACCTTCTTTCTCTACTCGAAATTTAGGCATCCCTATCACCATTTGTCTTCACCTACTGCGCAGTCTAGTGAGAGATAATGTCTGTCAACGTTGGTCAAAGTTCTGATCTATAGTTTGTAAACCCTAGGAAACTGTGCCCTTCCTTCCCACATGTGAGAGAGAGACCTTTCTATACAGGAGAGAGAGAGAGAGAGAGACTCTTTTCTACGTAGAAAAGAGAGAGAGATAGATGAAACGTGTGTGTCCAAATGAGGAGGATAAATCCTATATTTATATGCAAACATTGATGATGAATAGATGTGTTTGTTGGGATTCTGAACCTATATAAGTTGTTGGCTGACTTTGACAATTAGTCCATAATCAAAATAAATTCATATCTTCATAAATACTTATAAGAATCGGATGATCTTTAGATCAATCCTACACCTCTCGATGAGAGGAATCTAGGAAAAATGTTATCAGCCATGAATAAGGTGACCCACATGGAGTTTGGCCCTAGCTGCCAATTTTAACACTCCCTCTCAACTAGGGAGAACTCCATCTACAATTCATTTGTCTGTCGCTATTATTCATCCATCAAATGCACTGCCCTATATAGCTTAACCCCTGCTCTGCTCTACTCTCTTCTGCCTTGCTTTGTTCTACTCTGCTCTACTCTCTTCTTCCCTACTCTGTTATGTTCTACTCTTACTTTCTATGTTCTGCTACATTATGCTCTATTTTTCTCTTCTCGAACTATGAAGAAGAAGAAGTGATCGAGGATGTATCACACCATCCTCCACTGACCCGAAGTCAGTCTCAAAGTGTGTACCACTAGTCCTAGACCAGTGCTCTACCGACACGAAGTCAATGTCATAGTGGGTAACACTCTCACTGGTCTCAAACTAGTATCATTGATCTTCGATCAATGAATGTCATCATAGCATAGGGAGTATAGTAGATATGATGATGCATCCATCGATAGATCTACTATGGTCCCTATCCTCATTTCCCTGCTCATTGATCCGATGAGAGGTACTTACCATGAGTCCTAAACTGCATGGGTAGGATTCCTCGATAGGAGAACTAATAATCTTGTCGAAGGGAGAATGAATCATCCTGTCTAGTGGATGCCACAAAGAACTAATCATCCTGGCCTACAGGAGAATGAATCATCCTAATCCACAATCACCATGGAGAACGAATCATCCTAACCGACAGGAGAACTAATCATCCTGTTCCATAGTCGCCATGGAGTGTCACAGGGGAAGGTTGAACCTTTCACCCTGTACAAAGTGCACCAGCAAGGGATGGTAAGTCACCATTTGGCCACATGTCGCTCCAAGAAGTAACCCGCACCCCTCGTGAGCTCCCAGAGCTTAGTACATCATACTTGACCCTCATAAGAGGGTCCCTAAGTGACACCAAATAGTTCTTAGAAACTCAATAATTTTTCCTTTCCTAGGGGCTTTGTCAAAATGTTAGTGACCTATTCATTTGTACTGATATGTTGGAGCCTTATAGCTGCCTTTTGCACCATATCTGAAATATAGTGGTACCTGATATCGATATTCTTAGAGCGATCATGGAATATGAGATTATCTGATAAACGAATCTTGCTCTGGTTGTCACATAGGATCACAGTGCTATCCAATTTAAATCCAAACAGCTCACTGAAGAACTTTTGTAACCAAACTGCCTCACAGGATGCCATGCTAGCAGCAATATACTCTGCCTTGGTGGTGCTCAAAGCCACCTACTTATGCTTCCTACTCATCTAGGATATTAAAGCAAACCGCAAGGAGAAACAGCACGCGGAAGTGCTCTTACGGTCCACCACACTGCCTACCTAATCAGCATCAGTATATCCAAGTAATTTCACATCTCCGGTAGTGTATCTTAACCCATAAGCAATTGTGCCACAAAGATATCTCAACAAATTCTTGGCACCCATCCAATGTATATGGTGGGGTTCAACTATATGTTGACTCAATGTGTTAACTGCAAAGCATATATCTCGATGGGATTTCACTAAGAACATTAATGCTCCGATGAGTTGACAATACTTGGTGGAATTTCGTAAAACAGGTCCAGCAGCACTACCGCTTAACTTCTTGAAGTCAAGCTCCATTGGGGTAGTTACATCCTTGAAGTCAACCATACCGAATCTTTCCAATATCTTCACCAAATATTTTCCTTGAGATAGGAAAATTTCCCTTGGATTCTGCCAAACTTCAAGTCCTAGGAAATAGTGCATCATTCCGAGGTCCCTCATTTCAAATTCAGAAGTCAACTCCCTCTTACATTTGTGAATGACAGGGTCTGCACTTGTTAGAAGGAGGTCATCAACATACAACACCAATATGAGAGGTTTGTCATCTTCAACCATAAAGAAAAGGTTAGGATGAGCTTCACTCCTACTGAATCCCAACTTCATCAAGTAGCTATCGATCCTCTCATACGATGCTCGAGGTGCTTGCTTCAGCCCATAGAGGGCCTTCTTCAACCTGCACACATGAAATTTTCGATGATAAATTCAAATCCTTTGGGTTGCTCCATGTATACCTCTTCTTTGATCGAACCATGCAAGAACGCAGTCTTAACATCCATCTGATGTAGGTTCCATCCTTGTGAATCCGCAAGGGCTATGATCAAGCAGATGGTGGTAGATTTGGCAACTCATGCAAATATCTCGTCATAGTCTATACCTTCATTTTGGGAGAAGCCACAAGTGAAAAAACGAGCCTTATACTTTTCCGTACTTCCATCAGTGGCATGCTTTATCTTGTAAAGCCATTTATAAGTGACAATTGTCTTTTCCATGGGTCTGGGAACCACTTCCCATACATCATTCTTGATAATAGACTCCTATTCTTTGCTCATAGCATCCTTCCATACTTGATGCTTGATTACATCTGAGAATAATGAAGTCTCATCTTGAATGATTTTGTTCACGATGGTCAGGTATCCCTGATACCTGTTTCGTTTCTTACTTTCACGGAGGGTTCCTTGGGGTGTATTGTGTCCTTTGACATCATCAAGTTTCCCCCTACGCCATGAAGGCCTCTTCCTATAATAGGAAGGTTTAGGTGGAGGAGGGTTAATAGGGTCCATGGGTTCTTCCACATCGAGCATTGTTTCATCATCTTTATCTTTCAGTTCCCTATTGTCAGCTTCTTGAGAGCTCCTCAAAATAGGAAGATTGTTCAACTTGCTGAGAGCGATATCTTCATCAAAGGTGGCATCATGACTAATCACAACTTCCCTTTAACTAACTACATAGATTCTATAGCCCTTAGTATTTTCACTATAGCCCATGAAGATTCCTTTCTTTCCATATGCACCCAATTTATTCCTTTTCTCTTTTGACACATGAAATTATACAAGGCTTCCAAAAATTCTAAAATGGGATACGTTAGGATTCTTATCGGTGCACATTGCTTGAGGAGTCTTGGAACCCAATGCCTGAAGAGGGCATCGATTTTGTACATATACAGTGGTGTTTGTAGCTTCAGCCCATAGAAACTTCGGAAGTCTTTGATCATGGAGCATAGCACGGACAACTTCCACAATTGTACGGTTCTTCCTTTCCGGCACACCATTCTATTCAGGAGTATATGGTGTAGTAGTCACCCTCTTAATGCCACCCTCTTTACAAAAGTCATGAACTCATTAGATTCATATTCAGTCCCATTATCAGCCCTTAATATCTTGATATTGTTTTCGGTTTGATTCTCAATCAATGCTTCGAAGTGTCGAAACGAAGAGAACACTTCATCCTTCTTTTTCAAGAAGTATATGCAGGTCTTTTGGGAATAATCATATATAAAAGTGAGGTAATATGAATATCCTCCCAAGGAGTTCATAGGCATCATACCAGATATGTTTGAGTGAACCAATTGTAATATTCAGAGGTCTCGCTTTGGCTTGAGGGGAATGGTCCCCCTTTGAGCCTTCATTTGGCACATCCTAGACATACACCTTATTTCTCTACTCGAAATTTAGGCATCCATATCACCATTTGTCTTCACCTACTGCGCAGTCCAGTGAGAGAGAATGTTTGTCAACGTTGGTCAAAGTTCTGATCTATAGTTTGTAAACCATAGGAAATTGTGCCCTTCCTTCCCACATGTGAGAGAGAGACATTTCTGTACAGGAGAGAGAGAGAGAGAGAGACACTTTTCTACGTAGAAAAGAGATAGAGATAGATGAAAAGTGTGTGTCCAAATGAGGAGGATAAATCCTATATTTATATGCAAACATTGATGATGAATAGATGTGTTTGTTGGGCTTCTGAACCTATATAAGTTGCTCGCTGACTTTGACAATTAGTCCATAATCAAAATAAATTCATATCTTCATAAATACTTATAAGAATCGGATGATCTTTAGATCAATCCTACACCTCTCGATGAGAGGAATGTAGGAAAAATGTTATCAGCCATGAATAAGGTGACCCACATGGAGTTTGGCCCTAGCTGCCAATTTTAACACTCCCTCTCAACTAGGGAGAACTCCATCTACAATTCATCTGTCTGTCACTATTATTCATCCATCAAATGCACTGCCCTATATAGCTTAACCCTTGCTCTGCTCTACTCTCTTCTGCCTTGCTTTGTTCTACTCTGCTCTACTCTCTTCTTCCCTACTCTTTTATGTTCTACTCTTACTTTCTATGTTCTGCTACATTATGCTCTATTTTTCTGTTCTCGAACTATGAAGAAGAAGAAGTGATTGAGGATGTATCACACCATCCTCCACTGACCCGAAGTCAGTCTCAAAGTGTGTACCACTGGTCCCAGACCAGTGCTCTACTGACCCGAAGTCAATGTCATAGTGGGTACCACTCTCACTGGTCTCAAACTAGTATCATTGATCTTAGATCAATGAAGGTCATCATAGCATAGGGAGTACATTAGATATGATGATGCATCCATCGATAGATCTACTATGGTCCCTATCCTCATTTCCCTGCTCATTGATCAGATGAGAGGTACTTACCATGAGTCCCAAACTACATGGGTAGGATTCCTCGATAGGAGAACTAATAATCTTGTCCACGGGAGAATGAATCATCCTGTCTAGTGAATGCCACAGAGAACTAATCATCCTGGCCTACAGGAGAATGAATCATCCTAATCCACAATCATCGTTGAGAACGAATAATCCTAGCCGACAGGAGAACTAATCATCCTGTTCCATAGTCGCCATGGAGTGTCACAGGGGAAGGTTGAACCTTTCGCCCTATACAAAGTGCACCAGCAAGGGATGGTAAGTCACCATTTGGCCACATGTCGCTCCAAGAAGTAACACGCACCCCTCGTGAGCTGCTAGAGCTTAGTACATCATACTTGACCCTCATAAGAGGGTCTCTAAGTGACACCAAGTAGTTCTCAGAAACTCAATAATTTGACCTTTCCTAGGGGCTTTCTCAAAATGTCAGTGACCTATTCATTTGTACTGATATGTTGGAGCCTTATAGCTGCCTTTTGCACCATATCTCAAATATAGTGGTACCTGATATCGATATTCTTAGAGCGATCATGGAATATGAGATTATCTGATAAACGAATCTTGCTCTGGTTGTCACATAGGATCACAGTGCTATCCAATTTAAATCCAAACAGCTCACTGAAGAGCTTTTGTAACCAGACTGCCTCAGAGGATGCCATGCTAGCAGCGATATACTCTGCATTGGTGGTGCTCAAAGCCACCGACTTATGCTTCCTACTCATCTAGGATATCAAAGTATACCCCAAGGAGAAACAACACGCGGAAGTGCTCTTACGGTCCACCACACTGCTTACCTAATCAACATCAGTATATCCAAGTAATTTCACATCTCTGGTAGTGTATCTTAACTCATAAGTAATTCTGCCACAAAGATATCTCAACAAATTCTTGGCACCCATCCAATGTATGTGGTGGCGTTCAACTATATGTTGACTCAATGTGTTAACTGCAAAGCATATATCTCGATGGGATTTCACTAAGAAAATTAATGCTCCGATGAGTTGACAATACTTGGTGGCATTTCGTAAAACAGGTCCAGCAGCACTACCGCTTAACTTCTTTAAGTCAACCTCCATCGGGGTAGTTACCGCCTTGCAGTCAACCATACTGAATCTTTCCAATATATTCACCACATATTTTCCTTGAGATAGGAAAGTTTCCCTTGGCTTCTGCCAAACTTCAAGTCTTAGGAAATAGTGCATCAATCCGAGGTCCCTCATTTCCAATTCAGAAGCCAACTCCCTCTTATGTTTGTGAATGACAGGGTCTGCACTTGTTAGAAGGAGGTCATCAACATACAACACCAATATGAGAGGTTTGTCATCTTCAACCATTAATAAAAGGTTAGGATGAGCTTCACTCCTACTGAATCCCAACTTCATCAAGTAGCTATCGATCCTCTCATACCATGCTCGAGGTGCTTGCTTTAGCCCATAGAGGGCCTTCTTCAACCTGCACACATGAAATTTTCGATGATAAATTCAAATCCTTTGGCTTGCTCCATGTATACCTCTTCTTTGATCGAACCATGCAAGAACACAGTCTTAACATCCATCTGATGTAGGTTCCATCCTTGTGAAGCCACAAGGGCTATGATCAAGCAGATGGTGGTATTTGGAAAATCATGCAAATATCTCGTCATAGTTTATAGCTTCATTATGGGAGAAGCCACAAGTGAAAAAACGAGCCTTATACTTTTCCGTACTTCCATCAGCTACATGCTTTATCCTGTAAAGCCATATAGAAGTGACAACTGTCTTTTCCATGGGTCTGGGAACCACTTCCCATACATAATTCTTGATAATAGACTCCTATTCTTTGCTCATAGCATCCTTCCATACTTGATGCTTGATTACATTATAGAATGATGAAGGCTCATCTTGAATGATCGTGTTCACGATGGTCAGGCATCCCTGATACGTATTTCGTTTCTTACTTTCACAGAGGGTTCCTTGGGGTGTATTGTGTCATTCGACATCATCAAGTTTCCCCCTACACCATGAAGGCCTCTTCCTATAATAGGAAGGTTTAGGTGGAGGATGATCAATAGGTATCATGGGTTCTTCCACATCGACCATTGTTTCATCATCTTTATCTTTCAGTTCCCTAATGTCAGCTTCTTGAGAGCTCCTCAAAATAGGAAGATTGTTCACCTTGCTGACAGCGATATCTTCATCAAAGGTGACATCATGACTAATCACAACTTCCCTTTAACTAACTACATATATTCTATAGCCCTAAGTATTTTCACTATAGCCCATGAAGATTCCTTTCTTTCCAGATGCACCCGATTTATTCCTTTTCTCTTTTGACACATGAAAATATACAAGGCTTCCAAAAATTCTAAAATGAGATACGTTAGGATTCTTATCGGTGCACATTTCCTCAGGAGTCTTGGAACCCAATGCCTGAAGAGGGCATCGATTTTCTACATATACAGTGGTGTTTGTAGCTTCAGCCCATAGAAACTTCGGAAGTCTTTGATCATGGAGCATAGCATGGACAGCTTCCACAATCGTACGGTTCTTCGTTTCCGGCACACCATTCTATTCAGGAGTATATGGTGTAGTAGTCACCCTCTTAATGCCACCCTCTTTACAAAAGTCATGAAACTCATTAGATTCATATTCAGTCCCATTATCAGTCCTTAATATCTTGATATTCTTTTCGGTTTGATTCTCAATCAAGGCTTCGAAGTGTCGAAATGAAGAGAACACTTCATCCTTCTTTTTCAAGAAGTATATCCAGGTCTTTTGGGAATAATCATATATAAAAGTGAGGTAATATGAATATCCTCCCAAGGAGTTCATAGGCATCATACCAGATATGTTTGAGTGAACCAATTATAATATTCAGAGGTCTCGCTTTGGCTTGAAGGGAATGGTCCCCCTTTGAGCCTTCATTTGGCACATCCTAGACATACACCTTCTTTCTCTACTCGAAATTTAGGCATCCCTATCACCATTTGTCTTACGTCAGGTAGAGTTTTATAATGAAGATGAGAAAACCTTCGACGCCATAGTTCAAACTGAAGAGATGTTTCACAAGACATGACACGTAGCAGACTTCCTCCAACCTAATATAATGAATCAACTCATAATCCAAGAGTGAAGGCATCTTTAATATTTTTTTTCCTTACACATACCTTTCCATCGCTGAAGGTCACCTTGAAGCCTTTGTCTTCCATATTCGAAATGGACACCAAGTTCTTTTTAAGATCAGGAACATATAATACATCCTGTAGGTGGATTGTATTACCTTGATTCAATTTAAGAGAGACATTGCCTACACCTTTCACAAGATATTTCATATTATCTCCAAGGACAATTTCTAGGTCGGTTTCTCTCTCTATCAAATTATGGAGAACTTTGTAACCAATGAAGTGCCTTGAGGCACCACTATCAATAAGCCAATTTCCCAGCAAGTCCAGAGGAGCATAGGTAGACAGAGCAACTAATATATAATAGTCATCTTGCTTATTGTTAACTGTTTTAGATTCATACCTGGAATTTCTTGCCCTTTTGAATGGTTGTCCTTTTCCTTGATTTCCAGCACTTCCCTTGCCTTAGCTATTAGATCTACCATTCCTTTGATTGCCATGAGAGGGATTTTGATCATCATCCTGGTGTGAGTCCTTTTTCTCAAGGCACTTCCTTGCATAGTGACCTGCTTTATTGCAAATGTAACATCATCCTTTTATTCCACCCTTAGGTCCAGCCTTTCTTTTGAATTTAGTCCCAGAATTATTTCTTCTCTTAGCATGAGAAGAAAAGGAAATGGGAGGACCTTTAGGTATGGGCATTTATTTCTCTTCCATCCTTGTGTCTTCTTGAATGCATCTTGCCATTAATTCCTCGAATCCAAGAATTACGTTATTGTTCAGAAGAGTAGTCCTAAACATGTACCATTTGGATGGTAATCCTCCAAGAGTTGTGAGTGCCATTTCCCTATTAAGAATTATTTCTCCAATAGATAGGAGATCGTTCTCGACCTTTGTGATTCTTAAAAAATATCCTTGCATACTCTCATCTTTTCCCTTCTTAATTTCCTTCAGCTTATTTCTAAGAAACAAGACTTGATTTTCATCATTAACTTTAAATAAACTCACTAGTATATTGTAGATTTCCTTGGAGGTGTTCAAGTCAAAGACGTCGGCCACCAAACATTTGTTAGTAGAGTCCCGGATGATATTCTTAGCTTTTACTTCCCCCTTGGTGCATTTTTACTTAGCAACACTAGATGCATTCTATGGAGGATCACAACTATGCCTTTCACATGGTCCAACACTTCCTATTCTTCTAATGTTAGATCGAGAGACATCTTCCATCCTTCGTAGTCAAACTTCTCACGGAGCTTTTCTTAAATAGGGAAGTGTGTTGAGGATCCCATGAATTCTTTTAGATGGCCTTACCAACCTTCTCTTTGGTAATTTCTCTTGATCTTGCTTGGGCTTTGTCTTCACCTCAGCCCTGATACCATGTTAAGTTATTGTATGTTCTATGCTTACAGTAGTGTACTTATTTTTCTTATTATTATCCATAGATTAGAAATCACATGTACATTAAGTAAAATGCAGATAGAACATTAAACGATCAACATAAAACAAGACAAGACAAGAGACACAAGATGTCATGGCTAGCCAGGGACAAACCCCAATATGGGGAAACCCTTTGATCAAATATTCTTTTATCTTCAATAATTCAGCAGAAAGAAATAGTACAAAAATCTTATTTATATTAGCAACAGCAATCCCTAGATCATCCATGTCAAACTTGGTCAAATGAGTGGAAATTAACCTCCAATATGCTTGATCAACTTCCAATTAACTTGCCTTCAAACAGCCTAAAGAAGCAGCCCTAGAACAGTCCCAAAATTTTAGTCATTTTGCAGATTTCTGAAGTCAACATGCAGCCCTAAACTAGGACAGTCAATAACGGTCAAACTGGAGGTATACCACCTTGATTTCTGTGCCAAAAAATGCGGCCTTCCAAAGAGAGTCAACTTCACCTACTACATAGTCCAAAGAGAGAGAATGCTGGTCAATGTTGGTCAAAGTTCCGATCTACAGTTTGTAAACCGTAGAATATTGCGTCCTTCCCTCCCACGTGTGAGAGAGAGACCTTTCTGCACAGGAGAGAGAGAGAGACTCTTTTATGCATAGAAGAGAGAGAGAGAGATACATGAAAAGTGTGTGTCAAATGAGGAGGAGATGTCCTATATTTATACGCAAACATTGATGATGAATAGATGCATCTGTTGCGTTTCTGAACCTACATAAGTTGGCTAGCTGACTTTGACAATTAGTCCATAATCAAAATAAATTCATATCTCCACAAATACTTATCAGAATCAAATGATATTTAGATCAATACTACACCTCTCAACGAGAGGAATCTAGGAAAAATATTATCAGCCACGAATAAGGTGACCCACATGGAGTTTGGCCCTAGTTTCCAATTTTAACATTTGTAAAATTGTGCTACACTGGCCGTAAGGTTGGGATTGGAGGAACCAATTCTAGAAAGATTCGCAGGCTTAGAATAATCTACCTCAGTCATTGTTAATTCTATATTTTGTCATTTGTTTCTTCTAAATCTCTCATACCTTCAAAATATGCCTTCATGGATACCAATACATAGCTACCTCTCCTCTGCTATCAATGAATGTGGAAAGAAACCTTTGTTATCAACTAATGTGAACATAAACCTCATATCATGACTTGCTAACTCTATTAGTGTTGCCATTATGACTAATGACCTTGGAATGGATGAAAAACCTCCATTACATCGCATTACACTTTCTGGAGTGTTGGTAGAACCTCCTGTAGACTTTAGAGTGTTACATCACTCAGAGAACTGTAACTTTTTGAAATTACCTATGGAAAGGTAGCCCTTCATACAACATTTTATAATATTATTTAAAAAAATTTAAAAACTTGTAAAAATCCAAATTTAAATTTATTTGATTGGTAATTTTTGTTGAGCACTTTTATGACATGCTAGAGGGCTTTAGAAGGGATGTGATGTGTTCAGATTTAAATACTACCTATAACAATGCATAATACTAATTCATCTTTTTTATTTTATTTTCTTGCATGGCATCAACCACCCATAATTAACACTCGTACGATGTTAATTTCGATGTCTGCTAGGTGTCATTATATTTGATTTTTTTGTGTGATAGGTATCATATACAGTTTGGTTTACTTCATTTTAGTCGAGTTTCACTCAACTAATTTATTGTTGATGTTTTGTATGTAATATATTTAGCTATTTTAAATAGTATGAAGCATATCTACCAAATTTGTACGTATCGGAGAAAAAAAATATGGAAGTTCAGGAATTCGATTCATACATCAAATAATTTCATGAAAATTCGATTCGGTTCATGTATATTCGTTTAGATTTGGTTCATTTAGCTTTACGCTTTTTAGTTTATCTCAAGGATTTATTAAATTTGTGCTTGATAATAATAAGTGTTATACAAAATAGTATAAGATAAATAGTTACAGGATTGCAGGCACAAAATGGAAAGGTTGCAAGATTGAGGAAGTTTCTAAGTTGTAAATTTCAATGTGGTTTCAATGAGTTTAAAAAGTTGAGAAAACAAAACAAGGAAACAAATAATTTGAGAAAAATCTTGAAGAGATAGCTGCAAGATGGCAAGTAGGAAATGGAAAGGTTTCTCGATTGAGAAAATTTTTCATTTTAAATTTCATTGTTGTCTTAGAGAGTTTATGTTAGGCCCCTATACTACTAGCGTAACCCCTTATTGTTATTTTTATAACCCCATTATTATATTTTTGTACCCATGTTGTCCCCATATTGCTATTATTGTGCCCATAGAAGCCCACTATTGTTATTACTGTGCCCTTACATTATTATTGTTATGACAGCTCTGATTATATTATGACCCCTTAGACTCGTATATGTAGAAAGGAGGTCTTGTCATTTTTATCATTCAAGAATTGTTCATAATGTAAAGGAGGTTTCCCCCTCGAAGAGGCTTATTTCTAAGGTGTTTATCTATGTTTTCTATCATTTTGTGAGCTGGTTTCATAACATTTGGTATCAGAGCTTTGGATTCTAGGGTTTCGCTGCTCCAAATAGGTCATTGTGGAATTTTTGCTATAACTTCGTTTCTGCGACATTCTAGAAGTAGAAACAAAATCCCATTTGAGAGGAAGTCCTGCTGAACCTCGGTTACGAATTTCAGATCTTGTCTTGCTATATTTTCAAAGATATGATCTAAGGAAGTTAGGGTTTTTGCAAGCTCCAAAATTTCATGTAAAACATGTCCTCGTGGAAGTTTTGCTATAACTTGTTGGCTACGAAGTTTCAGAAGCAAAACAAAAAACCCATTTGAGAAGATAGCATTCTAAACCTTGGGTTTCAATTTTAGATCTTGTCTCACTATATTTTCGGATATATGATCAAAGGAAATTATAGTTTTTGCAGACTCGTGAATTACATCTTAAACAAGTGACCTTGGGAAAATAGTCATAACTTTCTCTCTGAGCATCGTATTGAAATTTCATCAGAAGTTACAGAAAGAGGACATACTACAGTTTTCAGTGTATTTTTTAGATTAGAAGGTCAAAAATTGACACATGGCACTTCATACAATTTCGATCTTCTAGAAAGGTATATAATCAGGTCATCTTGGGAGATTGTGCATAACTCTTTTTTGAAAATCCAATTTTGATCAGACTGGAGGAATTGGAAAGAGGACACAAAGGGCTACGACATTCGCAATTGCAGAATTGGAAGAGATGAAATTACAGTTTCATAGTCATTTCAAGATCAATTTTTTAAAATCAAGAAAAGGTGTTATGAAGAAGTTTGATGGCAAGGATCCGGTAAATTGGATACTACAAATGGAGCAATATTTTGATATATATGAGGTGCAACTGTTACAAAAGGTACATATTGCATCTTCATATTTAGAACTAGATCAATTTTATGGTATAAAGGGATTTTCTCTCGTAAACCACTTGTTACATGGTAAATTTTCACAGAGGAAATGATAGCACATTATGAGGATAGAAAGAGAAACACATTTTTTATCGAATTGATCAATCTAAAAAAAAAGTGTTCAATGTTAGAGCACATTGAGAAATTTAATAAATTGAATATAAGGGTAAATAATATTCTAGAGAAGCAAATGATTGATGTCTTCATAGGTACTTTAAAGGATAACATTCAACATGAGGTTCGTCTTTGGGAACCTGATTCATTAGAGAAGGCATTCAGGTGGGAAAGAAAAATTGAAAGCAACATTATGGAAACAAGGAATCCCATCACTCATGGCTAAAATTATGGAAGTGTTTATTCTCCTAGCATTGCACAACCTACAATGTTTACACCACAACAATTGGAATAAAAAAGAGAAAAATGGCTTTGTTACAATTGTGATAGCAAATTCACAAAAGGTCATAACTATGCTAAGAAGAAATTATTTTACATAGAGTATCAATAAGAGGAAGAAAAGGATGAAGAAACATAAAAATAAGAGGATATACGCGAGGACCCAACCCTAGAGAAGGAAGAAATGAATCTAATGATATCTTCTAAAGCATTGGCAAGAATTACTACTCCTCAAACTCTCAACATAGAAGGATATATCAAGAGGTAAAAGGATCACATCGAGAAAGAAGAAATGGATCCAATCATATATTGTAATACATTGGCCAGAATTACCATTCCTCAAACTATCAAGATAGAAGGACATATCAAGAAGAAAAATGTTCAAGTGAAAGATCACATTGAGCATCAAGAAATGAATCTGACCATATCTTGTAAATCATTTGAAGAAATTACCACTCCTCAAACTCTCAATATAGAAGGACACATCAAGAAGAATAAGGTTCAAGCAGTGAAATATCACATCGAGCATCAACAACAAGTTCTCCAACTTTTAAAGGGTAACACCACATTGGTGTAGAATCGAATGAAACAACGAGTAGATCAACGTCGCGGTGAAAAAAGTTTTGATGTAGGTGATTTGGTATTTTTATGACTACATCTCATGCAAGCTATTTATGAGAAGGAAATGTTGGAAATACTACATGAACTTAAGAAATGGCGACCTTACCCAATGGGAAGACATTTCAAGGTAAAAATGGATCATGATAGTCATAAATACTTTTTAGAGCAAATATTATCTTTAGAAGAACAGAAAAAATGGGTCACAAATATGTTGGGTTATGACTTTGACATCATCTACAGAAAAGGGAAGAAACATTTTGTTGTAAATTCACTCTCAAGAATGAATGAGGATGTGGAAGCATTATTTTGTGTTATTTCTAATATCCGACCAAATTGAATAAACGAAGCAAGGGATGAATAGAATAAGGATAAAGAAGTGTGGCCACACATTCAAAAGTTGCAGAATATCCGAATTCAAACAATATTGCGAGAACTTGAAGACAAAGGAAAATCATATTGGAACCTGGAGCAGTCATAGAAACAAGAACCTGAGAGCTATGAAATCAATCAATTTTAGAGTATCTCATCAAGTGGAAGAACTTATCCACTGAATATTCCACATGGGAGGACAAGAATTTTATAAAAAAGCATTAAGAACTACTCAAGCGTTGAGGACAACACTTTTTGAAGGAGAGGGGCATGTTAGGCCCTATATTACTAGTGTAACATGTTATTGTTATTATTACAACCCTATTACTATATTATTGTACCCATGCAGTCCCCATATTGTTATTATTGTGCCCCAGAGAAACCCGCTATTCTTATTATTGTGCCCTTACATTATTATTGTTATGTCGACTCTAATTATATTATGACCCCTTAGACTCTTATATATAGAAAGGAGGTCTTGTCATTTGTATCATCCAAGAATTGTTCATTTGTGTAATGTAAAGGAGGTTTCCACCTCGAAGAGGCTTATTTCTAAGGTGTTTATTTATCTTTTCTATCTTTTTGTGAGTTGGTTTCATAACAATTTAAAAAGCTGAGATAATAAAGGAATAAATAATTTGAGAAAATATTAAAGTGAATAGTAAATTTTATAATAATTAATTGATTTTTTAAATATTATGAGAAATTCTAGAGTTGTAATCTTAGTGTTTTTCAAAGAGTTTTAAAAAGTTTGAGAAAACCAAAACAGGGAAACAAATAATTTGAGCCAAAACCTTGAAGAAAGGTAGTTTTGAGTTTTGAATATTAAATTTTTTAAATAAATAATAATTATAAAAGTATTTTATGTCATACTTGAAAGTAAGAGGGAATTATGAATTTTGAAAAGAAGATAGATTTTGGGATAATAGAAGTGTGGTTGTCTTTTTGGTAGGTTAAGGGTATTTTTAAAATTGTTTATATTGATTAAAATCATTGAAAAACTCAAATGAATGGGAAGAAACTAAAAAGGAATTGTTGTTATAATAAAAACAATATATATATATATTATATATATATATATATATATATATACTATATATATATATATATATATATATATATATATATATATATATATATATATAAGTTTAATACATATACTCTCAAATTGTTCCCGAATTGAAAATTTTCTATCCGAAATTTTATTGTATCGTATCAAATTCAAATTCGAACTTGGTAACCATGCTATGAAGAACAATATATAATCCATGATTTCTACTCATTTTTTTTCATAGTATCAAACCTTCTGGTTAATAAAACTCCATAGAGGCTAGAAAAGATGAAGAAATCAAAGAGAATAAATCTCTATGGTTTAAATAATTGTTGTGAAATTGAAGAGTTGCGCTAATTGAAAGAATTTCTTTATTTATTTTTTAAATTGTGCTGCGACAACGTTACAAGCCCACCAACCATCAAATGTTTTCATTTTAAGATTTGAGCATTCAACGCATTTAGCACTGAGGAGAAGGTGCATTGATCATTGAGATCAACTTCTAAATGTTGAAAAATAAGCAACACAATGCTTCTATATAGTGCCAGTAAGTGCATTGACACCTTTAGTCATTTGAAGGCTTGAAGTGCACAAGCATGAGGTTCACCGTCAGGTCAAATTTTTAGAAAAAACAAGGTCCACGTCAGGTCATACATTGTTTCAGACCTGAAGAGGCACACGAATCAAGCTTTTTAGGTGGTCTCGAGTTATCCCTATCTCCGATATTAAAAAAAAATAAAATTATAAGGGTTTCACATGTTCCCTTTTTTGAAGTTACAAAAATCAAAATTATTTTGATTCTGAAATATTAAAGCAATTTATGAAATATTGGTTTTACAAGGTTTTCAATGTAAGCCTTTCTTGAAAATTTTAAAGGAACTCATATTATTTTAAAAATTCGTTTATGTAATTAAAAAAAAAAAAAGACTTGTATGTTGAAATATTAAAGAGATTTTAAAAAGGGCTTTCTTTTTTCTAAAACGAGTGCATGAAATAATTTAAAAAGGGCTTGATCCATATGGTAAGGTAGGGTCTTTGTTTGATTTTTTTTTTGAAGGACAAAGTCATTGTAGAACAAGAATGAAGTTTTAGTGTTAAACATAAATGCGGATAAGGAATGAGCTATTTCACATAGTCACTATGTTTATTAGTCAATTTGCTTGATATGTCATAGTGAGTGATTGCTGAACAAATGGGAAGGGATAAGAGGCTAAGAAATTCGAAGCAACAACTCGAGATGTATGAAGCTATTTTGAAGAATTGGAAGTAAAGAGGAAAAATGATGCCTTTGCGTTAAGATGCATAAAAGAATCTATGGATAGCAACATTCTTCCCCTGATTTCAGATGCCAAGAAAGCCAATGAAGGTTAGGACACCCTTGAGAGGAGTTTTGGTGTAAGGGGGAGTATTGAAGTCGAACATGAAGGTGGATCTATAATAGCAGATATACAGTGAGGTTAAAAGTTTTTTGAATCCCACTGTCCTCAGCCACAAGTGGATGATTTTTGTGAAGAATTTGCAGAAGAAGTAGAGAAGGAGCCAATAGAGGCTCGTGAATCCCACTATGCACAAGTACAAGTGGATAAAAATTTGGTGAATTGAGAAAAAAATCTTGTTGATGACAATTTGGTGAATTGAGCAACACATCTTGCTGATGACAGTAAAATTTCCATTAGAGCAGTCAATGCTATGGGGAATCAGTAAATTAACATTGCTGATGTAAATTATATGAATAATTGTTGGCTAATGACGTATGGTTCTAGGTGATGCAGTAAAAGCATCATATTGACATGATTCTATTTGGTAGGATAATACCACTTGAGTCTACAAACCAAGTAGAATATAACCTATCTGCAGCACCACGGGTTAGTAAAGAAGTGGAAGTGATAGTGACAAATATAGAGGTAGAGACAAAGAAGGAAGCCCACAAAGAGAAAATAGAGATGGAAGAAGAGAGAGAGAAGGAAGCAGAACAAGAAAAATCTCTCATCTTAGAGTAGAAGGAATATAATCAATCTGATTCTGCAAATGTTTTTACACTTACCATTGATTTGCAATGTGGAGGTGAACAGGGAAATTATGAAGAAAAATTAAGATTCCTTGAACCATGACTTGCAACACCATGTCTAGATGAGGCTTGCATAGAGGTTTCAACAGTGATCCTTGAAAGCAACCTGAATGATCAAATTATTAATGAGATTTTCATGTTTTGGAGTCCTAAAGAGATGAAATTGTATTATGAAATTATGTTGCAGCAAAAGAATGATGATGAAAAACACATAAAAAAAGATGACATGTTTGTGCATTCTACATACAAGATGATTTTTGAAGTTGTTGAAGACATGATTAGACAACCCAACACACTGGAAGACCTAGACCAACAAATCAAGAAATTAAGGTTTGAAGGATACAACAAGAAGAAGAAAATAACACAATTTAGAAGCAAAATGATCTAGAAGAAGAGGAAGAAAAGTAAATCTAGTTGAAGTCAATTTTTTAAACTGTAAGCCTAGCTGAGACATAAACCAACAGGCATATTAATTTAATTTTTTGTGGTTGAAATTAAAAGGGAGTGTTGGAGAATCTAATTCCAACCACTTGCTAGGTGTCATAGCTGTTACTCGAATTATCCCAATTCAGTTTCAGATATTCAAGTTTAGTTTCAGTCTCACCACAGTCATCTATTATTGATGTACCAAATGTAACCTTATTTTAAAAATCACATAAACTCCTTTTTAAAATAATATGCTTTCGTTTACAATTTTCAAGAAAGGCATACATCAAAAAACTTGTAAAGCAAATATTTCATGAATCAAATAACTTTTAAGTTTTGTAACTTACAAAAAGGGAACATGTGAAGGCTTTATAAAAGTCCCTTTGCTTAAAATTGGAGATAGAGATACCTCGTGACCTCTTAAAAAGATTGAATCTCGTGCCTTTTCAAAAAAACATGACATGTTGACTTCAGGCTCGAAATAGCGTATGACTTGATGTGAACCTTGATCGTTTTAAACTTTTGTGTGATTGTGAGCCTCGTGCTTGTGAACTTCAAACTTTGAAATGAATGAAGGTGTCAATGCACTTAGCAACAATATATTGCAGCATTGTATTGCAAATTTGTCAATATTTAGTTCTCAAGGATCAACACACCTCCTCTGTGTTGAATACGTTGAACGCTCAATTTTTTTTAAAGAAAAAAATGATGGCTAGCTGGCTTGTAGCATTGTTGCAACATAATTTATTTTTTATCGTTTCTTTCAATCAACATAATTTCTCACTCACCTAACCTTCTTCACATCAATTTTTCAGACAACAGAGATTTCTTCTCCTCCACTTTTTGGTCTTTTTTGCTCTCTCTAGAGTCTTATGTGACCGGAAGCTCCAATACCATGATAAGAAATGGAAAACCATGGACCAGAGGAACGCTCTTCTCAATATAATGAATGAGTTAAAAAAGATTACATTGGATATATCAACAATAAATGACTGCCATCAACAATAAATGACTTCCATGAGACTGAAACTGAACTAGACTAACTAAAAATGAACTAGGATTCTTGGAGTAATGGCTATGACACCTAGTAGGTGGTTGGAATTACATTCTGCAACATTCCCCCTTAATTTCAATCACAAAAAAAAATAAATTAATATTCATGTTGGTTTATGTCTCAACTAGGATTACAATTTAAAAATTGACTTCAATAATATTTACTTTTCTTCTTTTCTTCTTCCAAATCTTATAGCCTCTAAATTGTTTCATCTTTTTCTTCTTGTTGTATTATTCAAATATTAGTCTCTTCATTTGCTGGTGCAAGTATTCCATTATTCTAGGTTGTCTAAGCATGTCTTTGACTCCTTAAAAGAAATTCTTGTAAGTGGACTGCTCCCATATGTCATTTTTTATTATATGCTTTTCATCATCATTCTTTTGATGCAACAAAAATTCATAATACAGTTTCATCATGTTTAATTTCACATTGGAAATCAATGGTAAGTGTAAATACATCTGCAGAACCACATTTGTTTTGTTATTTCTACTCTGCAATGGGAGCTTTCTCTTGTTGCACTTCCTTCCCTCTATGTTCTTTTGTCTATGTTTTCTCTTTGTGGGCTTCCTTATTTACCTCTACCTCTATCTATGTCTTTGTCTCTTCTGCTTATTTACTAACCTGTGTTTCTTTAGAGAGGTGTTCCTCCACTTGGTTTGTAGACTCATGTAGGATTACCTAACCAAATATCATCATGTCACTATGATGCTTTTGTTGCATCACCTACAACCATTCATCATTAGCCAACAATTCTTCATCAAAATTTACATCAGTGATGTTAATTGTCGGATTCCTCATTGCGTTGACTACTCCGATGACAAATTTATTGTCATCAACAAGCTCTGTTTCTCAATTAACTAGATTTTCATCAACAAGCTTTGTTGCTCGATTCACTAAATTTTATTCACTTGCAGTTTTTCATAGTGGGATTCATGAGCATCTATGAGCTTCATCTCTATTTATTGTGGAATTTTTTCACATAAATCATCCACTTATTGCTGATCACAATGGGATTGAACAAAATTTTCACCTTGTTGTAGAACTTCTATTATAGCTCCACCTTGATTTTAACTTCAATACCCCCCCCTAGACCAAAACGTCTCTCAAGGGTATCCCAAGCTTCATTGACTTTCTTGGCATCTAAAATCAGGGGAAGAATGTTATCATCCATAGATTATTTTATGCATTTTAATGCGATGGCATCCTTTTTCCTCTTCACTTCCAATTCTTTCAAAAAATATTCATACATCTCTAGTTATGATTGTTGGAATATCTTTCGGTACTAATCACATCCAAAATATTCTGTCAATGTGTTCCAAACCAATTAGTGTGGTTCAAAATCAAGACCAGTTGTTGCCTCGGCTTTCTTAGCCTCTTGGCTCTTCCCATTTCATTAGAAATCACTCACTATAACTTATGAAAATTAACTATTAAACATAACGATCATGTTAAGTGGCCCAATCCTTATCCATACTTCTATTCAACACTAAAACTTCATTCTAGTTCCACAATAGCTTTATCTTTTCTTTTTTTCTTTTTTTAATTTCAAACATGAACCTTACCATAACATATGGATAAGCCCTTTTTAAAATATTTCATGCACCAATTTTATAAAAACAAAAAAACAAAAAAAAAAACCTTTTTAAAATCTCTCCAATATTTTAAGATATAACTCCCTTTTTTTAAATCACATAAATTCCTTTATAAAGTAATATGCTTTCCTTTGAAATTTTCTTGGAAGGAATACATTGAAAACCTTGTAAAACCAAGATTTCTTGAATCCATTTAATATTTCATGAGTAGAAAATTTTTTGAGTTTTGTAACTTGAAAAAAAAAGCATGTGATAGCTTTATAAAAATCCCCTTTTTTAATATTGAAGATAGAGATATGAAATGACCTCTTAAAAAGCTTGAATCTCATGCCTCTTAAGAAAAACATAGTATGTGACTTCAGGTTTGAAACATCGTATGAGTTGATGTGAAATTTGATTTTTAAACTTTGAAGTGACAGTGAAACCGGTGCTCATGCACTTCAAGCATTAAAATTAACTAAAGGTATCAACGCACTTCACGAGTATGTAGATGTTGCATTGGTATTTTTTCAATATATATAGGTTAACTAGGTTTAACGCACCTTCTTCTCTATGTTGAATCCATTGAATGCTCAATATTTCTTCTTTTAACAAATTAAGGCTGGCCAGCTTGAAGCACTAGTGCATCTGTAAACGTGTTAGAAAACCTGCATAGATAAATCTAGCTAGTAAAGGTTGAACACAAAACATTGTAGAGAAAAAACACTAAAATAAAATCAAAAGAACAAAAAGAATGATTCATTTAGAAAATAGGTTACAATGCTCATGATATAGCATTACTGGGTGAAGATCCCAAGGTAATGTGCCATAGTGGCGATCAATGAGAGGACTCAACACCTACAACAAGTTCCAAAGAGAACTAGCCAGTTGCGGAGTGAAAGGAGGAGCAAATCAGGGAGTAAATCATGCAGAAGAACTAGCTAGTTGCG
The DNA here is from genome assembly GCA_000404065.3 of Pinus taeda. Classification (NCBI taxonomy): domain Eukaryota; kingdom Viridiplantae; phylum Streptophyta; class Pinopsida; order Pinales; family Pinaceae; genus Pinus; species Pinus taeda. The sequence continues at coordinate 33,972 of APFE030552186.1, read as the reverse complement.
GAGTGAAAGGAGGAGAAAATCATAGAGTAAATAATGTAGAAGAACTAGCGAGTTCCGAAGTGAAAGGAGGAGCAAATCAAGGAGTAAATCATGTAGAAAGGATCTTGCATGTAGTCCATTCCTCTAACTAAGTGTCTGCATGTGCGAGTAATGAAGTTCCTAGGTGTGTAGTACCTCCAACACCCCCCCTGAACACCACTATGGGGAAAAATAGAAGATGGGCCCTAGTAGATAAGGCCAAAGATCACCCAAAATACAGTGCAACTTGTATTAAAATTGAGGAAAGAGGGAAAACCTTGTGGGAAAAAATCCCCCTCAAAACACAATGTAATCAAAAGAAAAGAGGAAGAAAAGGCAGTTGCTAAGCAACTGTGTCCTTCACTCCAAGATGATCGTGCAAAGAGTGAAACTTCTGCTCAGTGAATGTCTTGGTGAAGATGCCAGTAGTCTGTTTTGCTGAAGAAAAGAACTACAAATTAATGACTTGATCATTTATAAGTCTCTGATGTAGTGCATATGGATCCTTATGTGCTTTGACCGCTGCCACTATACTGGATCCCTGCAAAATTTGAGAGTGCTCTGGTTGTCACACCAGATGACAGTGGGTTGGTGGAACTGGATGCCCAACTGAGTGAGGAAGTGTGGTAGCCATAGAGCCTGAATGGTGACATTGACTACTCCTCTATACTCAACCTCAACTGAAGAGAGAGCAATAGCAGCCTACTTCTTGCTCGACCAAGAGATAGGGCTGGACCGTAGACTAAGTGAATATCCAGAGGTGGACTTGAAATCAATTCTATCACCTGCCCAATCAAAACCTATGAAGCCAAGGAGATTTAATGTAGTTCATGCTGCATAGTGAATCCTAAAGGTGATGCTGCCCTCCACATATCAGAGGATGCGCTTGGTAGCATTCGAGTGTAGCTCATGCGACTCCTGCATGTATCTGGAAACTACCCCTACTTCATATGAGAGATATGGTCTAGACAGGGTGACATACAGTAAGCTCCCCACTAGCTGTGAGTAGAGAGTAGTGTCAACTAGAGCGTCATCTCCATCCTCAAGGCAGACCCCAGATAGAAAAGGAGTTGGTGCTAGCTTGCAGTCAGTCATGTGAAATCTCTCAAGGAGATCTCGTGCATACTTAGCCTCAGAGAGTTTGTTGCCTATGGCATCCTGGTTGATCTCAACACCAAGAAATAAGTGTAATGGACGCATGTCTGTCATCAAGAACCTATCATGCAAGGCCCTCTTGACTACAGTAATGGCTAAAGCCGAGCTGTTGGTGATCAGGAGATCATCCACATACAAAACTAAGATAAGAAGACAATCATGTGTCCTGAGCATGTAAACATTCGCATCAGACATGCATCTATTGAGGTTTTGTGGCAAGTGAAAATAATCCATCTTCGCATGCCAAGCTCTTGGTGCCTGCTTAAGGCCGTAGAGAAACTTCTTCAGTCTGCAGACCAAAGATGAATCTTGAATGAAATCGTGTGGCTGCTCCATGTAGATCTCCTCAGATAAGTCTTCGTGAAGAAATGAATTCTTCACATCCATCTAATGTACTTCCCACCCCTCGGCAACTGCAATGGAAAGTGCAAGGCATATGGAATCCATATTTTCTACTGGAGCAAAGGTCTCATCATAATCAATGCCATGCACTTGCTAGAAGCCTTTGGCTACTAGCCTAGCTTTCTGTCAGGTGATTTGCCCATCTGCAACACTATTGCTCCTGTAGACCCATTTGCATCGGACAAGTTTCCTTCCTGAAGGAAGGGGGACCAGATCCCAGGTCTAGTTCTCAAGGAAGGAGTTATACTCCTCCTCCATGGCAGACTCCCAAGAGGGATGCCTTACAGCATCAGCATAAGACTGTGGATCAAGAGACTGAACGAAATGGAAATGCTAGGATGTCGTTGGTTCAGTGGTAGTGAAGGCAGGAGGAGGATCAATAAACTTTTAGCTAGTCCTTCATGGATCAAAATTATCCCCCATAAGACCATTTCTAGCTGTTGGGTGGTCTTGTGCATATATCTCACTTAAGCTCCTTGTTCTCTGATTTATGACAGGGGAAGTTGGTTCACTGCTAGTGTTATCACTCAAGTTGTCCCATAGGAAAATTCTAAGGAGGGGATATGGCCAAGGTAACCACAAACCAATCTTTTAGACACAGATTCTAGCTAATCTACATCAAGGGAGGGCTCTCTCTTTATAATTTAGCTTTGTTTTGAGGTATTTCAGGCTAGTTATGATGTATAGGGTTTTGTTTTAATTTTGTTGGATGGTGATCTTAAACAGAACTAGGATGGAAGTTTGAAAAGTTTATTCCATTGGGTAGATGGAGTATTTGAGGATGAACTGCTGAGTGTGTTTTCTTTGGCAAAAGGTAATACTACAGAGCAAAATAATCAATCTGGGAACAATTTTATAATCTGGAAATAGATGGAATGAAAGCCAGTGGGTGAAGGGTAGTTAAGAATCCTTCATCATGTTGGGAGAGGGAAAATGCATGAGTATTATCAAGGAGCAGTAAAGAATTCCTTGTTAACATTCAAAGTGAAAGAATTAGTGGGAACAAGAGCAACTAAGAATTCCTGTTTATGCTAATTCTGAAGAAAACAGATGTAATAACAGAGATTGAACGGAGAGTGTATTTAAACAAATTCTGGGTTATTCTTTTTCTCCGTTACTAAGATCATGAAAACATATATGAAGTTTGTAGACACAGAAAATAAAAAACATAGGTTAGGAGAACTTATTAATCCATATAAAGACACAAGAATCCTGTAGCATGACCAAGAGCATCAAATCCACATTCAGACGGTGCAGCAACAGTGAACTTCAGCAACCTTTGTATTAAAATTCCGCAGAGTTACAATGCAGTCCAGAAGAGATATCACCAACCCCGAATACATCTCTTGGGGAGGTATTTATACGAAAAAGAGTTACAAAATATCTTGTGAAGAAAATATCAAGCAATAACTTCATCCATTTACTTTTTTCAAAGGAAATAAATTCCATTGGAAACAGGGAAAAATGAATGCAGAAGTAATTGTTCTTGTGCTGGCCGCTTTAATTGATCATATAAGTTTGACTTATACACCTTGTGAGTCGACCGATAGTCTTTCTTTTATTGGCTTTGCTGAGTTTCTGCCCTGGCCCTTGTGCCTGATTCTGCTTTAATGCGTTTTGTCGTGACTTCCTTCCTCTGTTGTTTTCATTTTTTTATGATATGTGGCACGTGCATTGAATTTGATTGAATGCAGATGATCAAAAAGAGAACTAAAACTACCTTGGTAAAACCTCTAGCATGCTCTGCCACCATTGCTCTGTTGGCAACTGGTGTCTTTGTAGTTTTATCAATATTTCACCAGCTTAAGTATACCTGTAGAAATTGGGCTGGACTTCAAAAAGATGTGTTATTTCATGCTCAATATAGAACAAATTTTCCAACTTGTCATATAAGCTCTGTCCAGAGGGAGGTGCTATGTCTTCTGAGGTGTTTGATGATGTTATGATCTGATTGGCAACATATGTATTCACCCTGCGAGCATATTGATCATGTGTCAACAGTCTCTGATTGCTGGTTAACAAATTGGGTAGACCCTTTTGCTGCAAGACTATAAAATTTTTTGTTAAAGCATTTATTTCTATCTGCATCTCCTGACACTTTCTCTCGAGATTTCATATAAAATTCCTCATGGTCAACACCTTTTTTACTGTCAAAGTAGTACCTGTTTTGAACCTGATCTCCAAAGCTGCTAGTTGTTCCTTGGTGTGAGTATTCAAAAAGTGAATTAGTCTATTGGCCTGTTCGAGCATGTTTCCCAATGATGCTCTAGCCTTTTCAATCTCTACTTTGGCTATTTCTATCAATTCAATTTGCTCATAGATAGTCTGTATTGATCTCCATTGATTAGTGATGGATTGGCCAATTTTAGTCCACAAAATTGTTTTGATTTCTGATAGAGGTTTAGGAAGAGTAAGATCTTTCTCCAAGGATTTTACCTTATTTTCCGAGGCCTTTACCTCTCTTGTTTTTTCTACCACAGTTATTTTAGGTTTATCATATCTTACCTCTAACTTGGCCAATTTTTCTTTGGCTTCTTTTAGCTTTGTCATTTGGAGTTCTAACTCCTTTATTGCCTTCATCATCTCTTCCATCCTCATGCTGGTATCTGGTACTATTTTTGTTGCTGCCGTTGAAGCATCTGTGGCTGATGAACCTACTGTTGAAGCTGGGAGAGTGGGAAGGATTGTTGCTGCAACTGTGGGAGGGGCAGTGGCAACTGTTTCAGGTGGCTGGGAGGTCGACTCTCCCGACTTGGCTTGTAATGCTTTCTCCAATTCTTGCTCCATTTCAGTTAGCCTTTGATTCATCTTCATCAACAAATCCATCATGTCTTCTTCTGCCTTTTCTAGTGCAAGTTCTGTAGTTTGTGGGTGCATGGTTACAGGCAGCTTCAATTGTCTCCTAAGTGCAGCAATATCTTCTTCATTTTTCTTTATGATTGCTTTGATGCCCTTGGCAACCTTGGGATCATGTCCCAGCTCAATAATAATTTCTTCCAAGGTCTTTATTATATTGTCTTTAGCTAAGGAAGATAGCTTTTCCAAGTCCAATTGGGGAGATGTATTGCTTAATGAGTCTTGCAATTTTTGGGCCAACATTTCCTTATCTGCCAATGTAGCGTAAACCATTTCACCAGTTTGTTTGTGCAGCTCAATCTAGTCCATTGGGTGTATATCTTTGGCAAGGACCTCTAAATTTGTTCTTATATAGTCAGCTGCTGATTGTGGTTACTGAACTTTAGGTCTAAAATGTCTTAATATCATTTTTTCCTCCTTAATGTCATATGTTGTCATTAGTCTTTTCTGTTTGGAGGGTGTCATTTTGAGAAATTGATCATAAAGTTATAGTCTCAATGGCCCATTCTGGGCCTTAATGTCCATGAATGTTCTTTTAATATCAGAACATTGCTTACTTTGCGGCCTTGACGAGGAAACTTCCATACCATGCTACCTCTCCATTTCTTGTCTGTGAGAGCCGGTGAATGTGTGTTGGCTGGTTTCCCTCTCCTCTCTTGGGATTTCTATGATTTCTTCAATAATTTCCTCTTCAGGTAGAGGATCTACTCTTTTCCTTTTGGCCTCTAGCTGCTCTGTTGATCCACTTGTAGGTGTGGTCTCTTCTCTGTCCCTTTTCTTACTTCTTTCCTCATTGAGAGGAGTCTGTAATGCTGGTACCTTTGGTGCCTCTGTCTGCAGTGAAGGGGCTTTCCCTTGACCCTGTTCCTTTGATGTTGTTGGTGGATCTGTCATCATGTGCTACTCTGAGTCCAACACCTCTTTGCCCTTTGATGTTCTAGCAGTCGGTGTAGTGCTTTCTTGGGCCGGTTGTTGTGAAGTTCCAGTAGTTGATGTGCCTTCTCCGGTTTGCTGTGGCACTTTGAATGACACCTACCCAAAAGAATCTAGGTCAAGAGTCTTTTCAAGATTTTTCATATTTTGTTCCATTTTCTCTTCCTCAGTGAGCTGTTCAATTAGTGTGCCTTCTACCCACTCATCTCGGTTGGCAAATTGTTCTATTTCAGGGATCTTGCAATGTTCATAGGCTGACAGCCTATATTTCATTTTTCCTGCGTTGGTAAAGGCATTTGGGTCATAGGGTACCCACCAAAAGCTTCTTTTTAATCTGAATTGTTCACCCAATATCTTGTCAGCATCTTGCAATCCTTCTTTTTTGTTGATGACATAGGGTCCTAACTGGTCTCTCAATTTCAACTGAGCCTTTTTCTTGGTGCTATGAAAATGAGTCAAATCTGAATTGATAAATTGCCTGAAATATTCCAAGGCAAACAGTCTCATTGGCACATATTTTGGCAGCTTGTAGGGGCACAGCTCACAGCCATATATCCTGATCTAAGTGTGATTATGGTAGAAGTACCAGTCACCTATTTTGTAGCTTTTGGAGAGCTGTAATATTTTCGGCATATCATAAGATAGTCTAGGAGAAGGAGTTCTCATCAGTAGAGAAGAGACTGGATATATGAACATGTCAATAAATTCACAGTAAGAGTAAGGAGAGTTGTGGACTTCAAGGAAGATTGAGGTCCAAAACATCACAGACCTCCTTTCTCCTTTAGATTCCAATTTTCTAATATGAAATTGGAAACTGTCTGGCTGATAATACAGTAACAGATGATAGATGTAGGATGAGTACTTGAAGACTCCCTCCCTGTCTAGATTCAAGAGGTGGTCATGGATCTTGTTGGCAATGAATTTAACATATTTGTATTTGACAGCAGGGGGCTTCCCTGGAGTGAATATGGACAATAAAACTAACACAGTCTCATCAACATATTCACTTGTCTTGAACCCCAGAATATAAGATATCATATCAACAAGTAATTTTCCCACTTCATTGAACCATACATAGTGAAAAGGAGGAGGCTCTCTAGGCTGACAGTTTGGTCTCATAAATGCTTGGAAAATTCGAGTTATCTCTGAACTGGACAATTTGGGGCCCTCATCAAGCAAGAATTTCATAGTAAGAGGAAACAGAAGCTGAGTTGGTCTGAAGTTTAGCATTTGATTTATGGACTTAGGAGTTATATGAAAGAGGGTAGTCCCAGATGGAGTTTTGACTGCACTTTCGGTTGGTTCATAGTTTTCACAGCAGAGGTGAATTATCTCAGGGAAAACATTGACAGAGGGGAGGTAGTACATGGGTAGATTTGATTCCCATGTCCCATATAAATCATTTTTTCTTGGGTAATTGTTCCTATGTTCACAGAATGCTTGGAGATGGTTTCTGTCACCAACTAAGTCCTGGATTTGAAAATCCCTATTAGCTAAAGGCACCACTCCAATTCCTTATGTGGAGCATTAAGAAGGGCTATATTGAGGGCTACTGGAGCTTCCATGGCCCAATTCTGTGATTTTGAAAATGGAATTTTTGGGTATGTGCAACAGTAAAGAACAAAACAATCGCTCTGGGGCCTTTCTCAGAGATTTACAGACTGAAACGAGTCGTATTTAAGTTGCTGGGTAAAATTTGCAATGGGAAATGAAACTTTGCAGAGATTTTCCAGTAACAAATGGAAAAAAACAGTTCAGGGATTTTTCATTTAGCAAATGCAAATTTAAAATGAACTCGAGTTTGCTCAATATGAGAAATTTGCAGAGGGAGATAGAGCTTTTAGGACTTTCTTGGTAAAAGGTGCAACAACAGTGGTCTAGATGAGCTGTTTGGAGGAAGTATAGCAGATTTTTGTTCAAATTTGGGTTCTTCGGGCTATATTTGCAGAGAAACTAAAAAAAAAGGGTTTCAGGAGAAAAATTGATGTAAATACTTGTTTTAACAGTGAAATGTGCGATTTGTAGGTGGTGAACCAAGATGAGGGATCGAGTTGTGGAGTAAATTTGCTGGGTTGCGGACTGTGTGGTCGAATGACCGTTCTTGGATGTAATTGGAATGCAGAGGTCGCGCAAAGGAGAGAAACAAAAATGAGTGAAAACGATGCTTTTACCTATTTTTAACAAAAAAATTAACTTTGGTGGGCTTTGGCATGTTTCTGTCGAATGACATCAGCATGATGTAATTTTTGTCATGTAGTGGGGTACGGAAAATGATGTGTCAGATGACGTGGCGGGTGACACGGAGGAGAGGTGGTGATGTAAGCAGATGACATGGCGCTGACGTGGTTGCGACATCAGCTGATGACGCAAGGGTGACGTCAGCAGGGAGGTACCGGGGCGGTAAGCGGTATTCCTTGCACCGCCTTTGGGCCATGGTGGTATTGGATGGGGAGGGGGTTCTGATCACGGCGGGTGCTTGCCACCTGTCTTCTGTATGGCGGCAATAATTCCCATCCCTTGGACGCTATTTTTCGGCAATCGGGAGGGTTCTGATATTGCCGAGAGCCATCGGATTTGCGCGCGATGATCGAACGATTCTCGGGATGCGGAGCTGGCGGAGATATATGGCGCAGGGGACCCATATAGTATTCAATGTTTTGTAATGTTTTTGGGTTATAACCTTTGGTCAATGGCTTTTGCAGGCACTGTTATTTATTTAACCAAGTGTTAAACAAATTCCATGGTTTGTGTATGTGGAGGGGTTATTATAAGGTTCCAAGTGAACCAATAATTCCCGAAAAACTTTGATATATGGCTATATTAAGCCGAGGGTCGGGATATTTCAATTTTTAGGGATTTTATTATGTATTTACATAATACGGGAAAGGGGATTTATTAGGGATTTAATATAATAGGATTAGTATGTTAATATGAGTTTAGAAGGGAAGCGCTAAGTTGTAGAGTTGGGAACTTAGGCTTAGGGAAATGAGAGGGGTTTTAGTAGCAGAGTTGAATAGTTTAGGCTTAGGAGAAAATCAATATTTTACACAAGAAATGTGGCTTCTCTTCCTAAGAAAAAACAAAGTTTTCACTTAGTCCTTTTCATGAAATGAAGTAAACTAGGAGTACTGAGCAGATCTCAGTGTCCTTGGAGGGAGGTTAGTGAGTGATTGATGGGAGAAGAATGAGGGGGAGTTAGACATGCAACATATGATTTGTCACCACAATTTTCCATGATATTTATGATATTCATAAGAGATTAATTATCTTTGAGAAACAAGATCACTCATGCAACTACTTTAGCAACATCAGAACTACTTACCTGTCCTAGTATACCTAACATTTTTTCTTCATTTTCCTTGGGTGCATTTGAACTAGCAAACCCTCATTCTCTTCTTTTATTTTAGCTGCCATTCTATCTAAATCTACCCTTATCTCTTCCAAGGGCCCAGATTAAACAGTTGGGCTCCTTCGCTTCTCTACCTAACTACTCATCTTCCAAGCTTGAACTATTTGGACAAACCTTTATTTTCTATTCTAAGACAAGGAAATTCAAATATGAAATTGGCCAAGATTAAGTTGTTTGGCCATTCATAAACCATAATAAGAATCAAGCAACTGTACATAGTGAAATTCTTCAAAATATGGAACCTTTGCAGCATGGAAAGGATGAACATATTTGGCATTTCTCCAGTCAATCATGAAAAATGAAACCTATTGGTATAGGAACCTAACAGCTGGAAGCCCGATCTAGGCTTGGATGTGGATCATCATATGCATGCAATGGATTTTTATTTGAAGACTCTGTCTGTACATACGCATGTTGTACCTTGACATCTACATGCTCTGTATCTGCATCTGAGTGTATTGAGTCATCATCTCGGCCATGAGGTAGATAAAAGGTGTTTGCATGTGGCAATTGAGGTGCATGCGAGAGACTTTCCTCAAATTGGACACTTCACTCAATGATGAGCTTGTTGGTAGAGGAAATCAGGAGTCAGTATCCCTTCACACCATCAGGGTATCCAATAAAGATGAACTCAATGATTTGTGGATCAAGAGCTTTCCTCTTTTCAGAGGGGATCCTGGCCCATGCTCAGGAGCCAAAAACACGCAAGTGGGTGACCTTCAGTTTAGTTCCACTCTAAGCCTCAAAGGGGGTTTGATCCTTGATAGACCTATGACAAGATATGTTTTGGATGAAGTTAGCACACTTAAGTGCTTTAGCCCTTAGCTTATGAGGCAGTGACTTAGCATGCAGCGTGCAGAAAGCCATCTCTTTGAGAGATCAGTTCTTTCTCTCAGAAACTCCATTCTGTTGCGAAGTGTATGGAACTGTGTACTGCAACTGTATGCCAGATTCAAGTCAAAGGTTTTGAAGTGTTGTGTTAACATATTCCCCCCCATTGCCTATACATAGGGCTTTGATATTTCTTTCTGACTATGTCTCAACTAGTGCTTTGAAATCTTCAAAGTGTGCAAAATCTTCATATTTGGCCCTGAGAAGATACATCCAAGTATACCATGAGAAATTATCAATAAATGTAAGCAAATACCTTTCTTTGTTGATGGAAGGATGAGGACAAGGCCCCATGAGATCATTATGGATCACATCTAGAGGAGAGGTTGCTCTGTGAGTCTTGCTAGTGTCAAACTTTTCTCTAAGATGTTTGCCAAGAACACACCCTTGACAAACTCCTTTGGAGAAACTAATATTTGGCAAGCATTCCACCATCTCAAGCTTTCCTAGCTACTGTATATACCTTTAATTTAAGTGACCAAACCTCTCGTTCCAAAGCCTACTACTATCATCAGCATGTCTAAGCAATAAGGATGATTTTGATTCAATAAATTCAGAAAATGTATACAGTCTAGCTCCATAGTTTACCTCACCGGTTGCAATTTTGGAGTTGCTATGTAGGTCTTATATGTTCACTCCACCTGGATTGAATTCCACTCTCTTTTCGGTGCTGGAATGAGCGATCTGATAAACTGAAAGCAAGTTTACCAAAAGTTTTGGAAAATGAAGCACATCTTCAAAGCTTTCGTGTAAAAGTTCCACTCTACATTTTCCGGTGACTTCAATAGGTGAGTAATCTCCCATGAGGATGGGAGGTCCTTTGCATGCATCCAAAGAGAAATAGACTTTCTTTCTATTAACGATATGATGTGATGGACCATAATATATAATCCATGCATCAGGGGAAGAGTTAATTGCAACTAAAGCAGGACAATTCTTACCTTTCCTGTGTGGGAGATCATCAATTTTCTTCTTGGTTCCCTAAGGGATGTGGTCCCCAATATTGTGCTTCTGAAGGATTTCTACCATTTGGTCAATTTGTTTCTTCATGGAGGAGGATTCTGGATGGACTCCTCGGTGACAATAGGTGTATTTTTCTCCTTTCTTCCTTTTTTCATTTCTAGAGCCGTAGGAGTGATTGAAGGGCTTGGTGTACCCTTCCTTCTTTGGATGGGAATGCGCATTTCCCTTGTCTTTTAGCTGCTGGCTTTTCTGATTTGAATCAGATCTATGATTTTTATTATGGCTACCATCATGCACAGAAAGTACATGCACTTTTGGAGGTTTGATTTTCCCCATGCCAATGAGTTTATCTTGCTCAAAAGTAAGGGACTCCATGAACTTTTTCAGAGAAGGAATAATGTAGGATTTACCTGTTGTGAGCCTTATTGAATGAAATGTAGACACAAAGACGGAGTATTCTAGTCCTATCTTTGACATAATAGGGAGAACTTCGCAACTCTTCTCCTTGGATTTATCAATTCCACAACCCTTGAGTTGCAGCAATAGATCATTGTATTTGGTGAGGAAGTCTTGAATTCTGTCATAGTTCTATGGATCCAATGAGAGTAGATCCACTTCGAGTAAATTTCCTTTCATCTCATCCTCTTTCCCATAGATTTCTTCAACCTTTTTCCAAATCTCATTGGGAGTATTGCAGGCAGATAGATGAAACTGCAACTTTGGGGAGATGCACATGCATATGGATCCGTGGGCCTCATCCATGTGGTTGAGGTACTTGTATTTATCTATGGCTAAATTGGGTTCCACTTCTGCAGCCATGGTAATCCTGTACAACCCTTTCTGATGAAGGTATCAAGCCATTTGGTCGTTCTATTCGTGATAGTTGTATGGTGTTAGGATCGATGCTTTGGGAAACTCCATTTTTTTGTCGATCATTGATCTCCAAGCTGCAATACCTGCAAAATAAAGTACTTGTGCACCTTTTATCTACCAACCTGTGGGCTCTGATACCATATAAATGTGTTAGAAAACCTCCACAGATGAATCTAGCTAGTAAAGGTTGAACACACAGCTTTGTAGAGCAAAAACACTAGAAGAAAATCAAAAGAACAAAAAGAATGATTAATTTAGGAAATAGGTTACAATGCTCATGATATAGCATTACTGGGTGAAGATCCCAAGATAACATGCCATAGTGGTGATCAATGAGACAACTCAACACCTACAACAAGTTTTGGAGATAACTAGCTAGTTGTGGAGTGAAAGCAGGAGCAAATCAGGGAGTAAATCACGCAGAAGAACTAGCCAGTTACGGAGTGAAAGGAGGAGCAAATCATGGAGTAAATCATGCAAAAGAACTAGCTAGTTGCGGAGTGAACGAAGGAGAAAATCATGGAGTAAATCATGTAGAAAGGATCTTGTATGCAGTCCCATACTCTAACTAAGTGTCCATACGTGCGAGTAATTAAGGTCGTAGGTGTGTAGTACCTCCAACGACAATCATATGTAATATATATAATATATATATATATATATATATATATAGTATATATATAAATAAATTTTTTAAATCAACCCAATAGGTCACTCACTCAACTTTTTTTACAATAATTCTTTAAACATGAGATTTTTTTTCTTCCACTTCTTGGTTTTTACAGTTCTTTTTGGATTCCTATGCGATTTGATGCTCTAATACCATGAAAATAAAATGAAAACTATGGACTAGAGGATTTCTCTTCTCAATATTACAAATCAGTTAAATAAGATTACGTTGGAGACATCAACAATAAAGTAGACTTGAGCTAAACTGGATGAACTAAATTGAATTAGGATACTTGGAGTAATGACTATGACACCTAGTAGGTGGTTTGAATTAGATTCTTCAATAATAAAGTAGAGTCTTCTGAAACAATGTTTCTTTCCTTCCATATTTCTAATGACACTCACAACAAGGACCTTTGTTTGTTGGACAGTGGTTGCAACAATCATGTGATAGGGAACAAAAATCTGCTTTCTTATCTTGATGCTTCCATAACATCAAAAATTACTCTTAGAGATCACTGTTGTATTAAATATGGAGATAAAGGAAATGTCCTTATTCTTACTTAACGGAATAAGAGAAATAAATACCTGACATTTATTATGTTCCACATGTGAAGCATAACCTCATTAGTGTAGGTCAATTGATTGAACATGTTTATCATGTAACATTTCAAGGGGGCACATGTGATATCTATGACAAATCTCCCAAAAAACGACTTAGAGAAAAGGTTAAAAAAACCAAGATTATGATGTTTCCATTTACTATTAGAATTCAAATCTCTCATAGTGTTTAGTCCACAATGTGTCAAAAATACATGTGTCTCAATTACAGCCCAACAAGAACGTATAATTTTTTTAAGAAATGCTTATGGAATATCTAAAGAAAGAGGCATGTGCGTACGCTGAAATTTTAAAAGACTATTTAAAAGGGTCTTTCTAAAATTTTAATTTTTTATTTAAAAAAATAAAAGAAAGGGTTTCATTCTTCGCGCGCGCTATTTGGAGCATTATTTTAACAATGCTCATGTATTTTGTTTAAAAGAGGCTTCGACGATTAATTCTTTTCAAAGGGGTTTGTTTTAAGAGGATTAGTCCATATTTAAATGTCTTGCTTTTCTTTCAGTTTGTTTGTTTAAAGAGGGTTCTTTGAAATGAAAAAATAGAAATTTGGTGTGGGCATAGTAATATTTAAAAACAAATATTGTGAAAGCCTTTATGAAAGTATTATTTTTGAAGAGAACTTATAGACTATTTTGTTGTAGAAGTTAAATAAAGGAGCCATTGAAGATATATTTTATTGCAGACAACAACCATGTTTGGAATTTGTTTTTCCTATTGCATCATAGTGAACCAACATTCAACAAATGAGAAAAGTCAAGAAACTAAGAAATTCGAAGCAATAGCTAGACTGAATGAAGCAAAGACAATCAAGGAGGCATGGGATACATTTAAGAGGAGTTTTCGTGTAAGGTGGAATGATCCAATTGAAGATGAAGAATTTGGTGGATCCCATTGTGCTTAGCCACAAGTGGATGATGAGTGAAGAATTTGCAAAAGAAGTAGAGAAGGAGCACAAAGATGGTCGTGAACCCCACTTTGCACAACCACAAGTGGACAAACATTTGGTGATTTCAACAACAGAGCTTGTTAATGAAATTTAGTGATTTCAGCAACAGAGCTTATTGATGACAACTTGTTGATTCCAGCAACAAGGCTTGTTGATGATAATTCGGTGAATCCAACAACAAAGATTGTTGATGACAGTGACATTGCTATTGTAACAGTCAATTGTATGGTAAATCTAACAATTAATATTGTTGATGTAAACTTTGAAAAATAATTTTTGGCTAAAGATGAATGGTTGCAGATGATACAATAAAGACATCATATCGACATGATACTGTTTGGTGAGATAATCCTAATCGAGTCTACAAACCAAGTGGAAGACAACCTTTCTGAGCAACATAGGTTAGTAAATAAGTAAAATAGACACAGACAAATATAGAAACAATGACATAGATAGAGATAGTGGAAAAGAAGGAATCCCACAAAGAGAAAATATAGACAAAGGCAGAGGCAAAGAAGGAAGCACAACAATATATAACTCTCATTGTAGAGCAAAAGGAAGAAAACCAATGTAGTCCTACAGATGTTTTGGAACTTACCATTGATTTTTACTATACAAGTAAACACCATGATTATGAATAATAATTAAATTTACTTGAAGGAGGGCTTGCAACACCATGCCTTGACAAGGTCTGCACAGAAGTTGTAAAAATAAATGTTCAAGACAACATGCATGATGAACACATCAATGAAATCTTTAGGTATTGGAGTTTTGAAGAGATAAAATTTTATTCTCATCTTATGTCACAACAAATTGATGATGAAAAACACACTCGAAAAAATGACATATGGCAATAGTCCACGTACAAACATATTTTAGAAGAGATAGATGATATGCATACATAGCCTAGAACAATCGAAGACTTGCACAAACAAATGAAGAAACTGAAAATTGAAGCCTACAACAAAAAGAAAAAGTTAAAACAATTTAGGGGCTACATGATGTGGGACAAAATAAAAAGAAAAGCAAACTATATTTTTTTCTAAATTTTAAGCCTATTCGAGACATAAAGCAATAAGCATCTTAGTTTAATTTTTCCTATGGTTGAAATTAAGGGGAAGTGTTGGAAAATATATTTCCAACCACTTGTTGGATGTCATCATTGTTACTCGAAGTGTCCAAGTTCAGTTTCAGTTAGTTTAGTTGACTTGAGTTTCACTACAACCATTTACCATTGGTGTATCTAATGTAATCTTATTTATCTGATTCATAATATTGAGAAGAGTAATCCTCTACTCCACAGTTTTCAAGTAAATCTAGTAGAAGTCAAAATTTTAAATTGTAAGCCTAGTTGAGACATAAACCAACATGCATCTTAATTTAATTTTTTGTCATTGAAATTAAGGGGTAGCGGTGGAGAATCTAATTCCAACCACCTGTTAGGTGTCATAGCCATTACTCCAAGTCTCTTTGCTCAGTTCTAGTTAGTCCAGTTTAATTTCAGTCTCACTATAGTCAATTTATTATTGATCTCTCCATTGTTTCAATATTATCTATTATTTAATCTGCTCCATATTTTTCATTTTCTTGTTATGGTATCAGAGCTGCAGCTCAAATAAGATTCGAGAGAGAGAAACGTAGACTGTTATGTCCCTATAATACTAGTGATTCCCCCATTACTATTGTCATTGTAGCCCTTATTATTATTGTTATTCCGCTATTATCCCCATATTGTTGTTAGTGTGCCCCATAGAAGCTCACTATTGTTATTGTTTTCCCTTATATTATTATTATTATGTCAGCTTTGATTATATTGTGACCCCTTAGACTCTTATATATAGAAAGGATGTTTTGTCATTTGTATTATCCAAGAATTGTTCATTTGTTTAATGTAAAGGTTGTTCCCCCTCAAAGAGGTTGATTTTCAAGTCGCTGATCTATCTTTTCTTCTATTCTATGAGTTGGTTGCATAACATTTGGTATTAGAGATTTAAATTCTAGGGTTTCGCTGCTCCAAATAGGTGATCGTGGCATTGTTTCTATAACATTTTTATACAACATTTCAGAAGATGAAATTAAAACCCATTTGATCTGAAATATTGATGAACCTTCAGTCTTAATTTGAGATCTTTTCTCGTGATATATTTGGAGATATGATCCAAGGAAGTTAGGGTTTTTGCAGGCTCCCAATTTACATCCCAAATAGGTGACCTTGGGAAATCATCATAACTTTCTCTCTGAGCATCGGATTGAAAGTTCATCAGAAGTTACCAAAATAGGATGGACTGTAGCTTTTTGTGTACCATTTTCAGGTTTGAAGGTCGAAACAATGACACGTGGAACTTCGTACAAGTTCCCTATACTTAAAAAAAAGTATATAATCAGGTCATCTTGGGAGATTAGGCATAACTCTTTCTTGGATAATCCAATTTCGATTAGACTAGTGGTGTTTGAAAGAGGACATAGAGGGATACATCATCTCACAATTTTAGATCTTAAATTTCAGTGATACAACAGATTCAATATCGATCTCCTACAAAGCAAAAAAATATGTATAGTTTATTTTTTTTTAATTTGCACAAGTTTGGTTTAAAATTTAGTTTGAAGTGATTCAAAGGGTATAGTGAGGCATAATTATCATTAATTGATGCCCCAAATAAATAAAATGGAAACCCTTAGTACCCAGCCTGAAATATCTAGCATGACTCATGAAGGAGACGAAGAAATGCAACATGGTATATCAAAATTATGAGACCAAGTGCAACAATTTTCACTCTCACAAAAGGTAACAGAAGCTAATATGGATGGATTAAAGAAACACATCGAAGGTAAGATGAATGGCATGGAATATAATATGAATGGCATAAAAGCTAAGATGAATGGCATGGAAGCTAATATGGATGGCATGGAAGCTAATATGGATGGTATAGAAGGAAATCTCAAAGGAAACATGAAATATTTGAAGATAGATTAGAAAACTTTGCTACATGAAATTCTTACTAATGATTGAAGGGTAGTAAAATGAAACTCATGATGAAAACAAAAGAAATGTTAATCATGATTTCATAGACTCTAACGTTGGATTGAAGACCACCAATGTTCCAAATATCGATATGAGGAAGTTTGATGGCAAGGATCCCACAACATGGATACTACAGATGGAGCAATATTTCGATCTCCATAATGTGCAAAATAAACAAAAGGTATGCATTGCAACTTTATATTTGGAACTGAATCAGTTTGTTTGGTATCGATGGCTTTTCTCTCATAAAAAAAAGTCACTTGGGAAATTTTTAAAGAAGAAATGATAGCACATTATGAGCATGAAAAAAGAAACACCTTTTTTAGTGAATTGATAAATCTCAAACAAAAGGGTTCAACGATGGATCACATTGAGGACTTCCAAAAATTGAATATAAGGGTAAAGGATATTCAAGAGGAGCATAGGGTTGATGTGTTCATAGGAAATTTAAATAAAAACATCCAACATAAGGTTTTCCTTTGGAAACCTGATTCATTGGAGAAGGCATTCAAGTTGGCAAGAAAAATTGAAATAAACTTTATGGCAACAAGGAAGCCTACCACTCACAACTATAGGTTGAAAGTGTTGGTTCTCCTAACCTTCCACAACCTAGAATATTGGCACCAGAAGAATTGAAAGAAAAAATAGCAAAAGGGCTTTGTTACAGTTGTCATAATAAATACACTAAATGTCAAAAGTGTGTTGAGAAGAAATTATTTTAGATAGATTGTGAGGAGGAGGAAGAAAAGGAACAAGAAATGTCAAAAGAAGAGGATATACACTAGGAAAAAACCTAGAGAAAGAAGAAATGAATCTAACCATATCTTGTAATGCATTGGCCGGAGTTACCACTCCTCAAACTCTCAAGATAGAAGGACATATAAAGAAGAAAAAGGTAATAGTGTTGATTGATTCGGGAAGTGCACATAATTTTATTCATTGTAAGATAGCCAAGGAATTGAATTTCTTCCTATATCCACCACTAGAGTGTCAAGTGATGGATGGAAATGGAGGAACCATAAATTGCTCTAGAAAGTGCCATAATATTGAGCTACCCATGGGAGAATATGTATTGAATAGCCCAATTCTTTCCATTCTAATGGGTGGTGTTCATGTTGTACTACGAGCCTATTGTAGCGGCTACAACCACCCTCCATAATTTTTCTTTAGCCTATTTTGTAGCCTCCCTACCAACCTTCACAATAGCTTACTTTGCTTTTCCAAATCCTCAAGCTTCAGTGTCTTTCTCGCTCAAAGGTAGCCTGTCAATCAGAGTTTGATATTTTTCCCTTCACAGGCTGGTCACCCGTACATGGTCCAACTATAGACTGGGGAGCTTCCCAGTGAAATTTGTGCATTTTTGGAGGGAAACTAGTCTTCCTTCCATGAATTGCAGTTCTAGGATTGCACAATCCTACTAACCAACCCTCCCAACAAGATTTACTTAATTATTTCCATCAACAGGTTGTTCAACCCAGGATTTGTGCAAATCTGGGCAGAAGTCAGCTGCACTACCCAAAAATTTTGCAATCCCCTTGGGGAGTTAGCCCAGCTTATAGTCAGAATGCCCATTTTTCTCTAGTGGTCAACGAGTCGCTTGCATGTGCAGCTAAGATCACCAGCTCCCTCCGGGACCGAGAAAAACAGACTTGCATGCATAGGTTGCTTCTCTCAAGGTAGCATGCAAGCGCACCCTTGTTTCATGGATCTATGTTTAGCAATTTGAGGTTACATGCAAGGAGAAATTCAAAAACCTCCCTCCAAGTGTCACTTCCCTAGATTTGTGTAATGCGCGTGATAACCTTGATGTTATAAAAACGGATTAGTCGGGTGCTGCAGACATCATTCCTCACATCAACCTTGCATCTTTGTCATGTCACATCACATCTAGAAGCAATTGACACATTTAGATCAGTTGTTTTGGAGTAATCCAACTTCCCATGCCTTATGCTACATTTCTGTCTCCTTTTGTGTTTTCATTTATGGGAGTATTGTTTTCTTGATTTCCTCAAACACCTATTCTCATTTACATATATTCTAGCTTGTCCTAGTTCTGTTTCAATTTTTGTTACTATCTCACTGCTCTCGTATGCATGAAACTATTTTGCACGGATGCTCACCCAACTAACTAATGACCTCACCCACATGCATGTTGATCTATTTTCTCAATCTTGCATTAATGTTTTAAATGAACTATTTATCACTTTTTCTATTACTTAGTTTCACCGCTTATTTTCTTTCAGTTTCCTGTTGGCGAGTCAGGCCAACCTTGGACTAGTCTCTGCCTTCACTAAGGCTGCATTGCACAATATGGAGAAGGAAGGCTCACGCTCCTCTCTATATTTGCACATTCTGGCCCAACACTAGCCTCCTGGACTGAATTGCACATTTATGGAGGTCAGTGGTTGCTTGGCCCAAAAATTTACACAAATATGCCCTTGGGCCAGCAATCCTTCCCAACTGGATTGCTCATTATGTAATCCATGTTATCACTCAGAATTTTCTCAATGTTAAAGAATGAAATCTCTGAGGTAATCATAAACCAATATTTTAACTATAGGATCTAGCCAACCTACACTCAGCGAGGGTTGTCTCTTTATGATTTAGCTTTGTTTCTATATGATATTAGGCTAGTTCCTAATGCTTAAGGAATTTGCTTTGTTTGAGAGTGGTGTACTTCTGAAACAAATAGGCAAACTAGGCTTCTAGGCCATTGGGCTACGGAGTCAATCAGGGATAATTCACTGGATTAAGTCAAATTGCTAAGGTAGGAGTTCAACAGGCAAGATAACAGAGTAAAAACAAACTTTGGAGCTTGAATGGATGATAGTTCTGGTCAAAACTAGAGGGAAATCAAGAATCCTCTAGTTTGGATTAGAAAGGGGAAGGGAAGATAGGTCGACTAGCATAAAGCAATTAAGAATCCTATACTAGGGACTTATTAAAGAAAACTACAGGGATAGAGGAGCAATTAAGAATTCCTTTATCGAAATAATTTAGAAGAAAACATTGAAATGTAATAATGTTTATAGCAGAAAGCAATAAAACTAATTTTGATATACTTTGACTCTTTTACCATTCAGATTTAAGATGCATGAAACTTTGAAACATGTAGTAAACACATAAAATCACAAGGATAGAATACTTATTTGCAATTAGACTGCACATGAATCTGATGAAATGTCCTTAACTTTCATTCCTTTTACAGCAAAAATCCAGGCTTGAGTACAAAAGATTTCTCAGCTTGATAGCATAGAGTTATATAAATTTTATATAATCCACCCAAAATACTTCAAATGAAGAAGTATTTCTACTAATTCTAAATTGAAATATCTTGAAAAAATATCAAGATTGGTTTTACAAATATCTCCAACTATTTTACATTAATAGAACTTTAATAAAGGACATTCAAAACTAAAGAGTCTATTTGGCACTATGTTTATGCATTCATGGTGACGAAGAAGAGAAATTCAAATTTGATAACAACTCTTAGTTGATGATGAGGCATCCGAGTCATTAACTACATCCTTTCTTTGTGCATTCTGCCCCAGAAATTCTGCAAACTTGGGTTCCAATGATATGCTTGTATATCGCAATCAGATATATATATGTAAACATTGAGATGGTTATTGTAGCTAAGTATATTATTGAGACAAACCTCTCTCAGTTTCCCAAAATTCAGCTCCATTTGTTCATAATATTCTCTGCAAAAAGATGTCAAAAATAGGACTTTGCACAAACTGAAAAATAGGCTATGAAGACATGCACTTATCTCCATTTTCGTAATACCTTTGTAAAAAGTGATATAGGTTTGTGTTCAATGGCCTATTAGGAACAAAAACCTCCTCCAGGTTCTCAAAATATTTCTTTTATTTGCCAAAATAGTTTCTACAAAACTATGAGTTGAATAGGAAATTGCAGAAGAATGTACCATTCTACTCTTATTTTATCTTTTGACTTCAAATTTCTTTTAACTGTTTTTCACTTTTACTTTGGATAAACTTCATTGTTGTTGGTGAAAGTGTTTTAATCTATGTTTAAACTTTACTGCATCCAAGTTTACTTTTATTGTTTTGTTTTTTCATCTGTCTTCACTTTGACATGAATTTGTATGCTCTGTAACTGTCTTCCCTACTATTTATCTTCATGCTAGCTAATTTACTTGACTTGGTCTTCAATCGGATACTCTTCAACTCTAATACACTTTGTTTGTTCTTTACTATGTCCTTTCACCTTCACTCTATATTTTCGATTTTTACTATCTATTTCAACAGTAAATCCTTTTGGCAGTGTCACACGATGCCACAGATTGGCTCGCACGTAGCATTAGCGAAAAGTCAAAACCACTTACATCACGTGGTTAACGCTCAACCAAAAGGCCCGCATGATATGGGCAAGAGCCGTTGGATGAGAGAAGGTTGATGGGACAGTAGTTGATAGATGAAAATGTTAGGGAGTTAATGGAGGGGCCCGATCATTATTAAAATGACTTTTATAATATCGGGAGCGATATGATTGGATGGTTAGGTTATTAATTAAACCATATGATTAATTAATTCCTTTATTAATATGTCAAGGGGTTGGGCTCTTAATTAATCACGATTTTACTAATTAATCCCACTTATCAAACTTTATTGTGGTTTATTTCGCAAACAATGGGGCAGGATATGTAATTTTAGGGATTTTTTAATAACAATACGGGGAAGGGGTAATTTGTTTTTGGGAGTTAAATAATAACACAATTTAAAAGTTAATATGACTTTATGGAATATGAAATGTGTTAAGTAAATTTTTTTGAAAGTGCATTCATCATATAACATTATAACTTAGGCTAATTGTGTTTGGGGGGTTCTGTATAAAATTATTTTATTATTCCTAGGTAAAATAGTGATTTTACTTAGGAAAAGCATTCGAAGGGGATGAGTGAATTATGAATGGGGGGGTTAACACTTAGGCCTTATTAGTTATTGGGTCGAGGGTTCAGTCCCTATAGAAGTCCAAGAAATGCTCTGAGCCCCTTTAACTTTAAGGTTTTAAATGCTTTTATTATTTGTGGGAAATTAGTCAAATTAGGGGTGAAATGAATGAGGAAGTTAATTAGTTTGACTTTGAGTTCTTGATGTACTCTCTTCATTGTCATCCATGCTTTATCCAAGTGATGAAAGCAAAAGATTTAATATTTTAACTTGACCATTCATCACACATTATTTTGCGACCATCCATCTACTTACCCTACCTACTTATCCTATCATTTTTACTTCTTTATTAAGGTGCACTTAAATTGGCAAACCCTTACCAGACTTTCTTTTCTTTTACAATGAGGATCCTAACTAAGTCTAATCTTATTATATCCAAGGATACATATTAAACTTTTGAGCTCCGTTTATTTACTCTACCTATCTACTTATATACCAAGACTAAACGGTTTGGTCAGATTTTTATTATATATCTCTAAAACTTAAAATTGAAAATATGAACTAGTCAAGCTTAAATTGTTTGACTACTCATGGATTATGGCATAGGTGACAAGTTGCACACAATATTTATTGTAAAAAAAGTAAAATAGCAGTGGCATTTGGACTTACACACTTTCATGGTCTTTTTTCATTCCTTGGGGTTCATTTTCTCTCATTCTTTGACCTTTTCTTTATTCTTTTTGTCCTTTTATTCTTTTTCTAGGACATACCCTCTTTACATTTTTTATTTTTTTTATTTTTTTACAAATATGGAAAACATTTTCAACAAGGAAAGGTATGTACATATTTCATAGCTAAACCAATTCAATCATGATATATGACACCTATTGGTATAGGAACATAACCGTGGCTCCACTTGGGGATGGCATTTCCTTGTGAAATGTTAACAACACCGTTGTCTAGTAGCCTGATCCATTGGGCCTATCCCACGCATGTGTATGCTTTGTTGTATAATTTTTTGACTGAAAATCATGAAGTGAAATTGTAGCCTTTTCTGCAAACTAAAATCTGATCTAACATATACTTGCTGATGGAAACTGAATTTATTCAAACCGAAATCCTATCTACTTACTCTAATAAACTACCTAGTTGTTGGTTAGGTAAAATGAAACAACTAATGAAACAACTCAAGCATCATATACATTGGTGACTTTTGTTGCTTGTGCTTGTTGGTGGTTAAAATTGAGATCCTGAAATCAAATATAACTTTGTTAACCTTTGAGAAGATAAGGAATTTTCTGATTTCCTTTGTTGAATCTAGAAACTGTACAAAAGGATCTTGTAAAATATATACATTATTCTTGAACTAATTCAAACAACTATACATCTATTGCGTATGGCCTGCATGCCATAAAACTGAAATAATACCTTCATCTTTATCATCCTGCATGTTTTTAAATGAACTTTGTGATGATGTTTCTTCTAAAAATGGCAAGAAAACTAGTTGCCTAGCCAAGTCTGTATCAATACCTTTTTCAAACTAATAGTTAGCTAATGTAGTAGGACATTGACTATAAATGCCATCCATCACATCTGCTATTAGATCATGGAAGACTTGAAGAGGCTGTTTCCATCTATTTTCTACTGGTTCTAATGAAACTGCATTATTTTCTAAAAATTGTTCATCCTTTTTTACATGTAGATTATGCAAATTTCCTTTCAAAAGCTGAACTACTTCAGAACAGAATGTTAGGGAATTATCTTGGATCATTTGATAATATGTTCTAGCTTCTATGTCTTCTTCTTCAGCCTAACATTCAATAGCATTTCGGGGCTGCAAATTTAGATATGAGACGTCTTGCACAAGGATTTTATTAACCTCTAGATGGTTAATACCAAAACTTGTTGACATTTGATTTCTAATTGCATGAAATTTATCTCCGATAAACTGAAACGAAGCAAAACAAAATGGTAAAGTTCTTTCACTGATTTGAAAATTTTCTGCACTTTCCTCCTCATTCTCATAGCTGAAATGAACAAGTTGATGACTATTTTCAAGCTGTTGATCCTAAACTTCCTTATTCTTCAAATTAGCTTCTGATTCCTCTGCAAGGTTAATTTGGATTTGAGAAACATAATCATTATTATAGTGATCAAGTTTAGGCACATCATCATAAGTAGTAATGTCACTAAATGTACATATTAGATCAACAGATTGCCTCTCCACATATGGTTCTATAACCCTATCTTCAGATTTATGGTAGTTGGAATTAAAATGAATTTGTTCATGGTTTTCAACCACTTCTTTTTGTGAAACAAATGTGTCATGTTGATTTTGAACAAAAATTTCATCTTTCATGGTGATCTTTTGTATCATTTCCTATATTTTCTTCCCCAAAATGTCGAGTTTTCCCTCTATTACTACTTTCAACTTTTCTATTCTAATTTGCAGATTAACTTCTACATCTACTACCATGTTCTGCATTTGTTCCAATGTTGAGGGGTTTCTTTCTCTTAGTTGAAATTCTAGCTTTGGATCAAATGCTCTTGGGTAACACAAAAGAGCTGAACCAGTGGGAGGTCTTATATTTAATGGCATTGAATAATAGGTTTGATTAAAAAGCCTAATAGTAAAAAGCCTAATACTGACATCCTCCTCATCTACTCCAAATAAGTTAAGATAATCCTCAAAAGCTTGAATATGTTTTTCAGTAGTGACACCATTCTCTCCATCAAACCTAGGGAGGTAGTTGGGATAATCGTTAGGGAAAGCATGGAGTGTAGGAGGTAATGAGTGGTTTATATCTATCAAGAACTTTATAAGGTACTGGAATATGTACAGGGATTGTATGATTAGTCTTAATTGTTTTATGCTCCTCAATTGAAAAATTATCTTCATAAGAGTTAGAAGACTATTGTTCAAATGAGTAAGGAGACTTTATATATACATCTTTCGAAGGAAAATAATAAAATGTTAATCTAAAATCTTCTCTAAAATACAATATACATTGAAAAAATTTATCAATGAGAAAGAACACAATTTCTTGGATAACGATCCAAGTTAAAAGCTTGATCTTTTCACAAAGTTATTTCAGGTTCATTTCTCCAGTGGAGTCTTGACTGTGAAATTGATTTGGAGTCACCAGGTGGATGATTCTAACCTTTGTGTGTCTGATCACTATCCACCATCATAGATCAGATCTAAACTTGTAAAACAATTCTGAAGAAAATTTTAGTTATCCCCAGTATGGTCGCCACTAATTTATCACTTAGAATTTCCTCAAGGTTAAAGAAAGAAATTTCCAAGGTAACCAAAAACCAATCTTTTAAGTATAGGTCCTAGCCAACCTACACTCAGAGAGGGCTCTCTCTTTATGATTTAGCTTTGTTTCTATATGATAGTAGGCTAGTTCTTAATGCTTAAGATTTCTTTTTTTTAGAGTGGTGGAGTTTTGAAACAAATGGGAAAACGAGGCTTCTAGGCCATTGGACTATGGAGTCAATCAGGGATAATTCACAAGATTATGTCAAATTATTGAGGTAGGAGTTCAACAGACAAGACAATAGAGTAAAAGTAAACTTTAGAGCTTGAATGAATGATAGTTCTGCTCAAAACTAGAGGGCAATCAAGAATCCTCTAGTTGGGATTAAAAAGAGGAAGAGAAGATAGGTCAACTAGCCTAGGGCAATTAAGAATCCTATACCAGGGACTTATTAGAGAAAACTTCAGGAATATAAGAGAAACTACGAATTCCTTTATCGAAATAGTTTAGAAGAAAACATTGAAATGGTAATAATGTTTATAACAGAGAGCAATTAAGCTAATTATGATATACTTTGACTATTTTACCATTCAGATTTAAGATGCATGAAACATTTGAACATGTAGGAAACACATAAAATCACAAGGATCAAATACTTATTTGCAATTAGACTGCACGTGAATTTGATGAAATGTCCTCAACTTTCATTCATTTTCCAGCAAAAATCTAGACTTGAGTACAACATCTTTCTCAGCTTGATAGGATAGAGTTATAGAAATGTTATAGAATCCACCCAAAATAGTTCGAATGAAGATGTATTTATACTAATTCTAAACTAAAATATCTTTAAAAAATATCAAGATTAGTTTTACAAATATCTCCAACTGTTTTACATTAATAGAACTTTAATAAAGGACATTCAAAACTAATGAATCGGAACTATGTTTATGGATTTATGGTGACAAAGAAGAGAAATTCAAATTTGATAGCAACTCTTAGTTGATGATGAGGCATCCCAATCACTAACTACATCCTTTCTTTGTGCATTCTGCCCCAGAAATTCTACAAACTTAGGGTCCAATGATATGCTTGTATATCTCAATCCGAGATAGATATGTAAACGTTAAAAGAGGTTATTGTAGATAAGTATGTTATTGAGATAAATGTATTTCAATTTCCCAAATTTCAACTCCATCGGTTCATAATATTCTTTTCAAAAACATGTCAAAAATAGGACTTTGCACAAAATGAAAAATGGGCTATGAAGACATGGACTTATCTCCATTTTGGTAATACCTGTGTAAAAACCTCCTCCAGTTTCTCAAAATAATTCTTGTATTAGCCGCAATTGTTTTTGCAAAACTATGACTGTTAGGGTCCCACCCTAACCCCCTTATTTATGTCATGGGATCACGTCATAGTCAAGAGTCAATAAAGCCCAT